>JAJQKJ010002091.1:0-92500 GCA_029574335.1 Rana kukunoris
CAGAAGTGATGGGAAGGAACATCTTGAAGCAAAACAAACTAAAAATGAAGATGTCGTATGGGGGGGGGGGGGGGGGGGGGGGGGACATCGAAATGTTCAGGACTTTGAGAGTCTCAAACACAAAGAACTGAATCTTCCCCAGAATATCAGAATTTTTATCAAGTAACGACACCCCCCTTTTTTTTAAAGGACACCCTAGTCCAGTGATGGGGAACCTCGGCACCCCCAGATGTTTTGGAACTACATTTCCCATGATCCTCAGGCACTCTGCCCTGTAGCGGAGCACCTGGAGTGTCGAGGTTTGCCTTCACTACCCTAAGCCCAAATGGAGTTCTATACATCACATCCAGTGCCGGGTCAAGGTCATCCAGTGCCCTGAGCAAAGACACCAGTCTGCGCCCCCCCCCCCCCCCCAGCCCATTAATGATGCGCAAGCTTAGGGGAAATCCTACACCCAGTAGTCACTCGCTTGTCAAAAATCACTGCCGCCATCACTACTCCTGAAGAAAGGCGCCCCCCTATAGTAAACCATTGCGCCCAGGACAGCTTTACCTCTTGCCCACCCCTTGTCCCCTGCCCAGAAAAACCCTTCACAAGCAGAGTTCCCCACTAACAATACTGTCCTTAATTCCTCCCAAATCAAAAAACCCCAGCCTGCCTCCCCCTCAAAAAGCCTTGCAACAGAAGGAAGGCGCCCCCACCGCTTTAGTAAAACATTGCGCCAGGGCAACTTTTCCTTTCGCCCAGGGCAACTTTCCCTCTCGCCCACCCCCTTGTCCCAGCCTTGATCACATCCGAAGACCCCTCCCCTTCACATCAGAGTCCTCCCCACTAACAATAGAGTTCTCAATTCCTCTCAAGTCAAAGAAGACCCCAGTCTCCTCCCCCTCAGCGCCCCCCCCCCCCCCCCCAGAGTCCTCAGTTCTACCAATGTCACAACAGAGCGCTTATTCCCCCTCTCTCTCTTTTAAAGCAGAGTCATCAGTTTCTTCCCCGTCACATTAGGAGTCCCGCCCCCCCCCCACTTTCATTTCAGGGTTATTTAGCCCCCCTCCTCCTCCTCCCTTGTCTAATAAGAGTCCTGAGTCCTACGACTTTCATAGATTCACCTGTAAAGCCTCACACACGATCGGACTTCCATCTGACTTTTTCGTGGATTTTTGTCCTAAGGGGCGTTGGCCATGAAATTGTTCTGCATAGACACAGACACACACACACACACACACACACACACACACACACTTTAAGCCAACATTCACCAAACCACGTGTTTTATCAGCTCTTGACCGCCACCCTGTGGACAACTTTGGCTAATGTTTGATGTTTATCATTGGTTCGGAGCATGCGCGTTTGTACTTTGAGAGCATGCACAGCCAATTCCGACAACAATTGTCCGATGGAGCATACAGACGGCCAGATTGTCCGATAAAACACATCCGGACCGCTGTCTGAAAATTCGATCGGGTGTACGTGCCTTAAAAAAAAAAAAAAAGGTGTGCTAGTTTAATAGAGATCCAACCAATCTGATAGACCGATTGTCTGCTTAGACCAAAGGTACGACAAACCCCAGGGCGCCAGGTCGCAATTGCGACTAGAATTAGCGACCTGTGGCGGCACAGCTGGGGTATCCAGCGTCTCCATGCGCCCCCACCTCCCCATCGCGTCGGGCCACCGGCCGGTAATTGAGGCCGCGGCTTTCTGTAGACCTATGCTTCCTTCTGTGATCTGGCACCATCTTGTGGTGGCTGTTGGTATGACAAGACAACCAGCAATGCTAATGGAGCTTCCCCTGTCTGATTTCACTGCAAACTCCTTCCCTCCAATTAGAACTATATTTAACCACTTCAATACTGGCCCATTGTAAAATGACGTCCTGGGTTTCAGTGAGGATATCTGAATGATGCCTGCAGCCACAGGCATCATTCAGATATCCATCTCTTCAGCCAGCGATTCTGTGCAATATAAGAACAATCATAGCGGCGGTTCCGCCGCTTGATTGTTCTTATAGGCGGCGGGAGGGGACGCCCCCCCCTCCCACCGCCATCCGGTGCTTCTCCGGGCTTTCCTTTGCCATCGGAGACCCGGAAAAACGATCCGCCGGCGTCGGATGGAAACCATAGAGTAGACTGGTGACCAGATGGTCACCAGTCATCTCTATGATCGGGTCTTGGAATGTAAACACAGCAGCAATCGCGGCTGAAAGCATTAGATCTGTGAATTTTTTTTCACAATCTAATGCTTTCCAGCCTGGAGGAGAGATGTGAGGTCTTATTGACCCCTCCCCCCCCCCCGCATCTCTCCATAAAGAGAACCATTCCTATTACAAGGGATGTTTACATTCCTTGTAATAGGAATAAAAGTGATCAAAATTATTATTTTTTTTTTTAAAGTGTAAAAATAAATGAAATTGAGTAAAATAAAAAATTAAATAATAATTAAAAAAATTTAAATGCCTCTATCCCCAGTAGCTCGCGCTCAGAAGCGAACACACACGTAAGTCCCGCCCACATATGTAAACGCTGTTCAAACCACACATGTGAGGTATCGCCGCGTGCGTTAGAGTGCCAGCAACAATTCTAGCACTAGACCTCCTCTGTAAGTTTAAAATTGTAACTTGTAAAAAAAAAAATAAGCGACACCTATGGAGATTTCTAAGTACTGACGTTTGGTGCCATTCCATGAGTGTGCGCAATTTTAAAGCGTGACATGTTGGGTATCTATTTACTCAGCGTAACTTCATCTTTCACATTATACAAAAAAAATGGGCTAACTTTACTGTTTTGTTATTTTTAAATTCACAAAAACGTTTTTTTTCCCCAAAAAAGGCGTTTGAAAAACTATTGCGCAAATACTGTGCGAGATAAAAAGTTGCAATGGCCGGCATTTTATTCCCTAGGGTGTCTGCTAAAAAAACATATACAATGTTTGGGGGTTCTGAGTAATTTTCTAACAAAAAAAATATGATTTATGCATGTAGGAGAGAAGTGCCAAAATAGGCCCGGTATTGAAGTGGATATATATCCAGGGCTTTTTTTCAGGGGGAACTTGGGGAAACTCAGTTCCACCACCTCTGGCTCAGACCCTTTGGTGCCTGCTCACCACAATCACTTATAAAAACACAGAAGTCCGGTTTTTGTGTTTACAAGTGACAGCTCTACACTCTGTGTGTAACCCCTTGAACTCTGCACTCTGTATGTTATGCAATTCTGGTATTAACCACTTCCCGCCCAGCCAATAGCCGATTTACGGCCGGGAAGTGGTTATGAAATCGTGACAGGCCGTTCTCAAACGGCCTGCACGATTTCATGCCGCACGCGCCCGTGTGGGCGCGCAGCGCGGCGATCGGTGATGCGGGGTGTCAGTCTGACACCCTGCACCTCCGATCTCGGTAACGAGTCTCCGGCGGAGCCTCGTTACCACGTGATCAGCCGTGTCCAATCACGGCTGATCACGATGTAAACAGGAAGAGCCGCCGACGGCTCTTCCTCACTCGCGTCTGACAGACGCATGTAGAGGAGAGCTGATCAGCGGCTCTCCTGACAGGGGGGGTTCGCGCTGATTGTTTATCAGCGCAGCCCCCCCTCGGATCGCCACACTAGACCACCAGGGAAATAAAAAAAATACAAAAAAAAATGACCCAAAAAAGACAAAAAAAAAAAAAAAAAAAAAAAAAAAGGGGGGCAGTAAAAAAAAAAATGATGCCAATCAGTGCCCACACATGGGCACTGATTGGCAACATTGATCCATCAGTGCCACCCCTCAGTGATCATCAGTGCCACCCCAGTGTCTGTCAGTGCCACCCCACAGTGCCAATCCATGCCCAGTGCCCACCTACCAGTGCCCACCTGTGCCGCCTATCAGTGCCCACCTGTGCCGCCTATCAGTGCCCACCTGTGCCGCCTATCAGTGCCCACCTGTGCCGCCTATCAGTGCCCACCTGTGCCGCCTATCAGTGCCCACCTGTGCCGCCTATGAGTGCCCATCTGTGCTGCCTATGAGTGCCCAGTGCTGCCCATGAGTGCCCATCAGTGCCGCCCATGAGTGCCCATCAGTGCCGCCCATGAGTGCCCATCAGTGCCCAATACCAGCGCCGCCTATCAGTGCCCATCAGTGCTACCTAATCGGTGCCCATCAGAACTACCTCATCGGTGCCCATCAGTGCCACCTCATCGGTGCCCATCAGAACTACCTCATCGGTGCCCATCAGTGCCACCTCATCGGTGCCCATCAGTGCCACCATATCAGTGCCCATAATTGAAAGAGAAAACATACTCATTTACAAAAAAATTAACAGAAAAAAATAAAAACTTTATTTTTTTTTCAAAATCTTCGCTCTATTTTTAGTTGTTGCACAAAAAAAAAACCGCAGAGGTGATCAAATACCACCAAAAGAAATCTCTATTTGTGGGGAAAAAAGGACGCCAATTTTGTTTGGGTGCAGTGTAGCACGACCGCGCAATTGTCATTCAAATTGCGACAGTGCTGAAAGCTGAAAATTGGCTTGGGCGGGAAGGTGCGTAAGTGCCTGGTATGGAAGTGGATAAACCACTTAAGGACCACCTACTGCACATTTACGTCGGCAGAATGGCACGGCTGGGCACATCAACGTATATATACGTTGATTTTAGTACCCGGTCGCGGGCGCGCGCCCGCGACCCGGTCCGAAGCTCCGGGACCGCGGGATTCGCGGACCCGATCGCCGCTGGAGTGCGGCGATCCGTCCCTGGAGCGGAAGAACGGGGAGAGCCGTGTGTACACACGGCTTCCCCGTGCTTCTCTGTGGCCGTAATAGGGGGACGCGATCGATGACGTCACACCTACAGCCACACCCCCCTACAGTTGTAAACACAACACATAGGTCACACATCCCCTACAGCGCCCCCTTGTGGTTAACTCCCAAACTGCAACTGTCATTTCCACAGTAAACAATGCAATTTAAATGCATTTTTTGCTGTGAAAATGACAATTGTCCCAAAAAAGTGTCAAAATTGTCCGAAGTGTCCGCCATATTGTTGCAGTCACGAAAAAAAATAATAAAAAATAAAATCGCTGATCGTCGCTATTAGTAGTAAAAAAAAAAAAAAAATTTATAAAAATGCAATAAAACTATCCCTTATTTTGTAAACGCTATAAATTTTGCGAAAACCAACCGATAAACGCTTATTGCGATTTTTTTTTACCAAAAATACGTAGAAGAATACGTATCGGCCTAAACTGGAGGAAAAATTTTTTTTTTTTATATATTTTTGGGGGATATTTATTATAGCAACTAGTAAAAAATATTGCATTTTTTTTTAAAATTGTCGCTCTATTTTTGTTTATAGCGCAAAAAATAAAAACCGCAGAGGTGATCAAATACCACCAAAAGAAAGCTCTATTTGTGGGGAAAAAAGGACGCCAATTTTGTTTGGGAGCCACGTTGCACGACCGCGCAATTGTCAGTTAAAACGACCCAGTGCCGAATCGCAAAAAGGGGCAAGGTCCTTTACCTGCATTTTGGTCCGGGTCTTAAGTGGTTAATGCCCCTTTAAGACCCTTCTACTGTTTGTGAAAACTGAACAGGGTTGTGGTTGAGTTCCTGCACCTATTTTCTGAGAAAAAAAGCTCTGTATATCTATCTATCTATCTAATACACACACACACACACATATATTCCAACACCCTAGAGAATAAAATGGCGGTCATTGCAGTACTTTTTGTCACACCGTATTTGCGTAGCGGTCTTACAAGCAAACTTTTTTTTTTAAAGTAAAAAATATACAGTTTTGAAATTAAGACAACAGTAAAGCCAGCACGATTTTTTATATATATATATATATCATCGTGAAAGATAATGTTACGCCGAGTAAATTGATACCCAACATGTCACGCTTCAAAATGGCGCCCGCTCGTGGAATGGCGACAAACTTTTACCCTTAAAAAATCTCCATAGGCGTCATTCAAAAAAAATTCTACACGTCTTTTTTTTTTAGTTAGAGAGGCGGTCTAGGGATAGAATTATCGCTCGCGCTCCAACGATCCCGGTGATACCTCACATGTGTAGTTTGAACACCGTTTTCATATGCGGGCGCTACTCACATATGCGTAAGCCTCTGCGCGTGAGCTCAGTCGGGACGGGGCGTGTTTAAAATCATTTTCTTTTCCCTTATTTGAACCTTTTAAATTTTTTTTTTTTTTTTTTTTTTACACTGTTCTTTTAACCACTTAAGGACCGCCTCCTGCACATATACGTCAGCAGAATGGCACGGCTGGGCCCAGGCACGTCCTGTGCCAATACCCAGTAGCAGTCGCGCGCCTGCGGCGCGCTCCCATGACCCGGTCCGAAGCTGCGGGACTCGCAGACCTGATTGCCGCTGGAGTCTCACGATCGGTCCCCGGACCTGAAGAACGGGGAGAGCCGTGTGTAAACACACCTTCCCCGTTCTTCGCTGTGGCGGCGTCATCGATCATGTGATCCCTTTCATAGGGATACACAATCGATGACATCACACCTACAACCACACCCCCCCCTACAGTTGTAAACACAGATGAGGTCACACATAACCCCTTCAGCGCCCCCTGGTGGTTAACTCCTAAACTGCAATTGTAATTTTCACAGTAAACCTTTGAAATGAATTTTTTGCTGTGAAAATGACAATGGTCCCAAAAATGTGCCAAAATTGTCCGCCATAATGTCGCAGTCACAAACGCGGACGACGAGGACGCGGACGACGAGGACGCGGACGACGAGGACGCGGACGACGAGGACGCGGACGACGAGGGACGCGGAGAACGCGGAGGACGAGGGACGCGGAGAACGCGGAGGACGAGGACGCGGAGGACGAGGACGCGGAGGACGAGGACGCGGAGGACGAGGACGCGGAGGACGAGGAGGACGCGGAGGACGAGGAGGACGCGGAGGACGAGGACGCCGAGGACGCCGAGGACGAGGACGCCGAGGACGCCGAGGACGAGGAGGACGCGGAGGACGAGGACGCCGAGGACGCCGAGGACGCCGAGGACGCCGAGGACGCCGAGGACGAGGACCGAGGACGCCGAGGACGAGGACGAGGAGGACGCGGACGCGGAGGACGAGGACGCGGAGGACGAGGACGCGGAGGACGAGGACGCGGAGGACGAGGACGCGGAGGACGAGGACGCGGAGGACGAGGACGCGGAGGACGAGGACGCGGAGGACGAGGACGCGGAGGACGAGGACGCGGAGGACGAGGACGCGGAGGACGAGGACGCGGAGGACGAGGACGCGGAGGACGAGGACGCGGAGGAGGGTAAAAAAAAAAAGAAGAGGCGTCTGTAAGTGTAGCAATATGTTGCTAAATATTGTCCCTTCATTAAAATGTAACCATATTGCTACACTTAGAGGCGCCTCTCTTCTCGTTTACACTCAGTTGTGACATGACGCTGCTCTTATATCAAGACATCGCTTGTATATCAAGGCAAAATGTATTAAAAAAATGTTGCTTGTCTTGCAAAACGCTCTCAAACCAAGGTTTTCCTGTACGGCCCAATGTCTCCTCCAGAATAAAGAGAACACGTCTCCTCCGCTGGAGATCTAGTCTTTCCTCCAGCGCAAGCTAAATTTCATTAAATGCCATTACAATGGGAGAAGGATACGCCGAGGCCGCAGGTGAGCGCCTCCGCCGCCATTTGTAAATCAAATTATCCGGCTGTAATCTGGGAATTAATCCACTGCACTTGGAAGCCCCTTTTTAAGAATTTCTTTCTGGTGCCAGACAGACATCGAGATCCTATTAGAACAAAAAAAAATAAAAAACACAACACAGACTCTCTATTGATTTCTCCATCTTCTGGGCAGATTAAGTCCAATCTTTCCCATCCCCCGACAGTGTAATTCCATCTCTACACCGTCTGAGAGACCCGCCAACCCGAAAAATGGCCGTCTGGCTGAGCACTTCCTACATCCCTGAAGGTTTCATCTCTTCATCAAATCCCATGTAGCACACAATTTTTATAATATATTATATACACACACACACACACACACACACACAAACGTGGACGTCCTTGGTGATTAAGCGGTTAAGCACATTTTTCCCCTCATTAATGTCACACAACACACCTTAGTGACAGAAAAATCACAGAACTCTTGACAAACCGAAATCTCACATGGTCCCAAGTATTCGGACCCTTTGCTCAGTATTTAGTAGAAGCCCCTCCCCTTTTTAATGAGTCTTTTTGGGAAAGATGCTGGGAAGTTTTTCACACCTGGATTTGGGGATCCTGGGCCATTCCTCCTCCTTGCAGATCCTCTCCAGTTCTGTCGGGTTGGATGGCAAACGTTGGTGGACGGACCTTTTTACGTCTCTGCAGAGATGCTCAATTGGGTTGAAGTCGGGGCTCTGGCTGGGCCATTCAAGAACAGTCACAGAGTTGTTGTGAAGCCACTCCGGTATTTTAGCTGTAGGCTTAGGGTCATTGTCTTGTTGGAAGGTAAACCTTCAGCTAGGGTTGTCCCGATACCGAGTATTTGCGCGAGTACTTGTACTCCCGCAAATACCCCCGATGCCTAAATAGAATACTCCCCCCCCGCCGCCGCTTAGTTAATACGGGCGGGGAAGATAACAGCTTTCATTTCAATAGCTGTATCATTTCCCGCCGCGCCGCACATACACACTCCCCCTTGCTCGTGATTGGACAGATCCCGAGCAAGGGGGAGTGTCTATACGCGGCGCGGCGGGAAACAATACAGCTATTCAAATGAAAGCTGTTATCTTCCCCGCCCGTATTAACTAAGCGGCGGCAGCGGCGATGCGGCATCTAGGTATGTGGGAACTGGCTGCATATATGGGGGTGACATGGCTGCATATATGGGGGATATGGAGGTGACAGGGCTGCATATATGGGGGATATGGAGGTGACAGGGCTGCATATATGGGGGATATGGAGGTGACAGGGCTGCATATATGGGGGATATGGAGGTGACAGGGCTGCATATATGGGGGATATGGAGGTGACAGGGCTGCATATATGGGGGATATGGAGGTGACAGGGCTGCATATATGAGGGATATGGAGGTGACATGGCTGCATATATGGGGGATATGGAGGCGACATGGCTGCATATATGGGGGATATGGAGGTGACAGGGCTGCATATATGGGGGATATGGAGGTGACAGGGCTGCATATATGAGGGATATGGAGGTGACAGGGCTGCATATATGAGGGATATGGAGGTGACAGGGCTGCATATATGGGGGATATGGAGGTGACAGGGCTGCATATATGAGGGATATGGAGGTGACAGGGCTGCATATATGAGGGATATGGAGGTGACAGGGCTGCATATATGGGGGATATGGAGGCGACAGGGCTGCATATATGGGGGATATGGAGGCGACAGGGCTGCATATATGGGGGATATGGAGGCGACAGGGCTGCATATATGGGGGATATGGAGGTGACAGGGTTGCATATATGGGGGATATGGAGGTGACATGGCTGCATATATGAGGGATATGGAGGTGACAGGGCTGCATATATGGGGGATATGGAGGCGACAGGGCTGCATATATGGGGGATATGGAGGTGACAGGGTTGCATATATGGGGGATATGGAGGTGACATGGCTGCATATATGGGGGATATGGAGGCGACATGGCTGCATATATGGGGGATATGGAGGCGACATGGCTGCATATATGGAGGTGACATAGCTGCATATATGGGGGTGACATGGCTGCATAAACGGGGGATATGGAGGCGACATGGCTGCATATATGGGGGATATGGCTGCATTTGTGGACACATTTAAAAAAAAAAAAAAAGTATCGGTATTCGGTATCGGCGACTACTTGAAAAAAAAGTATCGGTACTTGTACTCGGTCCCAAAAAAAGTGGTATCGGGACAACCCTACCTTCAGCCCAGTCTGAGGTCCCGAGCACTCTGGAGAAGGTTTGTGTCCAGGATATCCCTGTACTTGGCCGCAGTCATCTTTCCCTCAATAGCAACTAGTCGTCCTGTCCCTGCAGCTGAAAAACACCCCCATAGCATGATGCTTTCACCACCATGCTTCACTGTTGGGACTGTATTGGACAGGCGATGAGCAGTGCCTGTTTCTCCACACATACCGCTCAGAATTAAGGCCAAAAACTTCTATCTTGGTCTCATTAGACCAGAGAATCCCATTTCTCACCATCTTGGAGTTTTTCAGGCGTTTTTTTTTTTTTAGCAAACTCCATGCGGCTTTCATGCGTCTTGCACTGAGGAGATTCTTCCGTCGGGCAACTTTGCCATAAAGCCCCGACTGGTGGAGGGCTGCAGTGACGGTTGACTCTCTACAACTTTCTCCCGACTGCATCTCTGGAGCTCAGCCACAGTGATCTTTGGGTTCTTCTTTACCTCTCTCACCAAGGCTCTTCTCCCCCGATAGCTCAGTTTGGACGGACGGCCAGCTATAGGAAGGGTTATGCTCATTCTAAATGTCTTCTATTTAAGGATTATGGAGGCCAGAATGTTTTTTAGAACCTTGGCCAGATCTGTGCCTTGCCACAATTCTGTCTCTGAGCTCTTCAGGCAGTTCCTTTGACCTTGTGATCCTCATTTGCTCCGACATGCACTGTGAGCTGTGAGGTCTTCTATAGAGAGGGGTGTGGCTTTCCTAATCAAGTCCAATCAGTAGAACCGCTGCAAACACAGCTGGACTCAAATGAAGATGTAGAACAGGGGAGGGCTGGCAGCCTTAGGCCTGGGGGGAAGTCCAGTCAAGTGGTCCATTGAACCGCTGAATCGGCTCACCATCCATGGCCCATCTGGTTTTTCAATGCAACCAACACCAGTGCCCATCAATGCAGCCTGATCACTGGGGCAGGTTACATGGGTTGTATGGGGGGGGGGGGGAATGGGGGTCAGCTACGGGTGTCAGAATCTCTCACCTCAGTGATCTCAGCAGGTCCTTGCACGCCACAGCCTCCTGGGGGGTAAAGCTCCTGGTCCTGGGGTCAGGTTGCAGCCAGTGCCCAGCCCTGCGTCCCAACTTCCTGGCATGCCCTGCCTCTGCCTGCTTCCAAGAATCCAGTCCCAGGGAGTTGTAGTTTCCTTTGCGCTGCTCTGTTTTCCACCCACCGGGAGCTTTAAGCGTGGACTACAACTTCTGGAATGCAACAGCTATTGTTTTCCCGACTTCCAAGACCAGAGTAAGAAATTAAATGGTAGCGGGCATTTTGAAAATAAGTTAGGACGGCCTGGGAGGAAATTGCCACCCTGTCCCCCGGCCCAGCCCTCCCCTGGTGTAGAACCATCTCAAGGATGATCAGAAGAAATAAATAGACAGCACCTGAGTTTATGATACATTATACGAGTGTCACAGCAAAGGGTCTGAATACTTCGGACCATGTGATATTTCAGTTTTTCTTTTTAAATCTGCAAAAAAATCTCAACAACTCTGTGTTTTTCTGTCAATATGGGGGGCCGTGTGCACATTGAGGAAAAAAATTAACTTAAATGATTTCAGCGAATGGCTGCAATATAACAAAGTGAAAAATTTTAAGGGGTATGAATACATACACATGTATGTATGTCCTTGGTGATCTTCACACCTAGCAACGCCCCGAGGTGGGAGAATCTGTCCACAGGACAACTATTAGTGGTGCTCTCCAAAAATCTGCCCTTTATGGAAGAGTGACAAGAAGACATTGGACAATAAAAGACATAAGAAGTCCTGTTTGCGAGAAGCCATGTGGGGGAGGGGACACAGCAAACATGTGGAAGAAGGTGCTCTGGTCAGAGACCAAAATGCTATGTGTGGGGGAAAAACTAACACTGCACACCACCCTGAACACACCATCCCCACCGTGAAACATGGTGGTGGTGGCAGCATCATGTGGTGGGGATTCTTTTCCTCAGCAGAGACAGTAAACTGGCCCTTTGTCTAGAAAGATCGGAAACCCCCTGCTTTAGACTATTAAGTATGCCCTCTCGCATGCAGGATTGCCAACTGTCCATAAACTTGGAGATGAAGAAAGAAAAGAAAGAAAGACACAAAGTCCCAGGATGCATCAAAAACAGTCAATACCAACCTGCAGTTCAGCTGGCTCCCACATCTTTGGGTCGGTACACTGACCCCCCCCCCCCCCCCTCCATGTCATGGCGTTGTGGTGCCTGCAGATGGCACTGTTGCCATTGAGGTCATTGATGCCGGTGACGCAGGTCTCGTATTGTGGTGTTATCTGAGCCCAAGGCCTTTAATCCCTTTCAGCAGATCCTCAGCTGTTGTGGTTGTAAAATATTCATCAATGCAGACGCACTATAAACATTTTAAAGGGGAACTAAAGTCTTTTTTTTATCAAGTAATTTTTATAGAGAGATTTTTACGAGGTTTCTTTTTTACAGACAACGCATATAAACCAGAACGACCCCCCCGCTGGATATTCCCCCCCCCCCCCCTTTCTTACCCCATTACAATGTGAATTTAACAACACATATAATCTGAATTGGTTCCATAGATATAAAAGAAAAGCAATAGGAAGCCAATGTAACGAGACATTCTTCTCACTGATCACCAATGTAAGGGACATTCTTCCCACTGATCACCAATGTAAGGGACATTCTTCTCACTGATCACCAATGTAAGGGACATTCTTCTCACTGATCACCAATGTAAGGGACATTCTTCCCACTGATCACCAATGTAAGGGACATTCTTCCCACTGATCACCAATGTAAGGGACATTCTTCCCACTGATCACCAATGTAAGGGACATTCTTCCCACTGATCACCAATGTAAAGGGACATTCTTCCCACTGATCACCAATGTAAGGGACATTCTTCCCACTGATCACCAATGTAAGGGACATTCTTCCACTGATCACCAATGTAAGGGACATTCTTCCACTGATCACCAATGTAAGGGACATTCTTCTCACTGATCACCAATGTAAGGGACATTCTTCTCACTGATCACCAATGTAAGGGACATTCTTCTCACTGATCACCAATGTAAGGGACATTCTTCTCACTGATCACCAATGTAAGGGACATTCTTCCCACTGATCACCAATGTAAGGGACATTCTTCTCACTGATCACCAATGTAAGGGACATTCTTCTCACTGATCACCAATGTAAGGGACATTCTTCCCACTGATCACCAATGTAAGGGACATTTTTCTCACTGATCACCAATGTAAGGGACATCCTTCCCACTGATCACCAATGTAAGGGACATTCTTCTCACTGATCACCAATGTAAGGGACATTCCTCTCACTGATCACCAATGTAAGGGACATTCTTCTCACTGATCACCAATGTAAGGGACATTCTTCCCACGGATCACCAATGTAAGGGACATTCTTCCCACCGATCACCAATGTAAGGGACATTCTTCTCACTGATCACCAATGTAAGGGACATTCTTCTCACTGATCACCAATGTAAGGGACATTCTTCTCACTGATCACCAATGTAAGGGACATTCTTCTCACTGATCACCAATGTAAGGGACATTCTTCTCACTGATCACCAATGTAAGGGACATTCTTCTCACCGATCACCAATGTAAGGGACATTCTTCTCACTGATCACCAATGTAAGGGACATTCTTCTCACTGATCACCAATGTAAGGGACATTCTTCTCACTGATCACCAATACCCTGCAACTGGAGAGAGTTATTTTAATGGTTCCTCTGTGTTAAAAAGGTTGATAAAAGGCGGCTCTGGAAATCACTATAGAGATAAAGCTACTACAGTTCCTAGCTTCCAGGTCCTGAACCGAGCAGACACCCTGCTGCAATGTGAACACAAAAGATCACTTGCATGGTAGGGGTGCCATTCAGAGAACATTTAGCATTTCCTCAACGGATGCAAAGCTTTCTCTGATTGGATGAGGTGGAGAGGTACGGCCACCACCTCCTCCAATTAAAGAATACTGTGCATAATTGCACCATGTACCCCAATAATGGGTGTAACGACAGATGATATGAAGGTTGGAACTCTCTCACCACCTACTGGACAGGTGAGTAGGGGGGTTCTTGAAGTTGAATTATATCCAGGGTTCATGTACATTTCCCCTTCTTATGCCTTTGCTCAGTACGCAGATATAAGCCCTATAGAGAAGAATAGGAGAGCCGAGATGGGGCGTACAATGCGTCCTTGCTGCATCCAAGGTCTGCCTTTAGGTAGATGGGCGAATTCCGACCGTCAAGTCAAGTCATGGAAGGTCCCACCGTCAAGTCAAGTCATGGAAGGTCCCACCGTCAAGTCAAGTCATGGAAGGTCCCACCGTCAAGTCAAGTCATGGAAGGTCCCACCGTCAAGTCAAGTCATGGAAGGTCCCACCGTCAAGTCAAGTCATGGAAGGTCCCACCGTCAAGTCAAGTCATGGAAGGTCCCACCGTCAAGTCATGGAAGGTCCCACCGTCAAGTCATGGAAGGTCCCACCGTCAAGTCAGTCATGGAAGGTCCCACCGTCAAGTCAGTCATAGAAGGTCCCACCGTCGTCAGTCATAGAAGGTCCCACCGTCGTCAGTCATAGAAGGTCCCACCGTCGTCAGTCATAGAAGGTCCCACCGTCGTCAGTCATAGAAGGTCCCACCGTCGTCAGTCATAGAAGGTCCCACCGTCGTCAGTCATAGAAGGTCCCACCGTCGTCAGTCATAGAAGGTCCCACCGTCGTCAGACATCGAAGGTCCGACCGCTAATTAAGGTTTGTTCACCTGCATTTTGAAGATATACTTGTTATATTGTCTGAAGTTTCTCTTTAATTTAAAGAATATAAAAACAAAAGTCTATAAACAAACACTCTCGGCAGAGATCTTCCATATCGTGCCACATTCAGAAACCTTGGGAGTTTTTTCCCCCCGAACGATTGCCGGGTTCAGACGTCGCTTGTCTGGTTAAAAGAAGCCGGTTAGCAGCTGCGAGATAGACCGCCGGGCTACTTGTAAGAGAAAAGGCAGAAATATTATCTGATCCGAGTCATTCTTCCCAAATGGCAAGATCACATTACCCTACACTCCGGTGAATTATTTATCCTCGGTGGGGGGGGGTTTGGAGCAAAAAGGTTGTATCGGCAGCTAGAGCCGGCGTTTGGAACATCTACAAGATGGACCTCCAGGGTGACCCGTGAGACATGAAGTCTCAAACTGTAGAGGGAATAGGTCTCTCTATTAAAAATAACACATATAAAATAAATGCTGCATGAAATGACCTGTGTTACCCAGGACAGCCGCTTTTATGCCCCTCCCTGAATGAGTTTCATTTTTTTCCTTGCACCTGATTATTTTTATGGCCCTAACAACCGCCAAAGTAGTGTCCAATGAGAAGGTCTTCGTGGCCATACAAAAAAAAAAAATCTCTAAATGTTTATATAGGCCTCCATCTTGCTGATGAGCCCTCTAGTGATAAAGATCTATACAGAGGAATCAGGACCTCCTTCCCCCTGCTGGTGACCCCTCTAGTGATATAAAGATCTATTTAGAGGAATCAGGACCTCCTTCCCCCGGATGAAGACCCCTCTAGTGTAAGGTGACCAGATTTTGAAAATGAAATCCGGGGACATATTTTTTGTTTACTAGTAATGGCAACAATCAGCGACTCTCTGCCCATCGCCGCCCGCCTCACAGCCTCTCAAGTCTTACTCTTCGTGCCCCGGCTACTACTGGGTGGGGAGCGGAGGAAGATCACTCCCCCAGGGAAGGCAAGGAGATAAGCAGGTAGCTGGCCAAGATTTGTGCCAAGGCAGAAGAACATGTGAGCGAAGCTAAATGGGCATGCGCCCGAAACTGAAGAAATATTCCCTCCACTCCGACCAGCACATGATCATCAGAAAGGGGAACAGATAATGGGAAAAATACAACCCCCCTATGCAAGTAGGCACGGCGGAGCGGTGGGTTGTAATTCTAATTTTTTTTTTTTTATTCTGCACTGACTGTCTTTGAAATTGCCCCTGCCCCCTATTAAATCCAATCTGGGGACAAAACCAGGGACAGACTTGGTCCAGGGACAGTGTCCTCAATCAGGGGACTGTCCCCTGAAACTGGGGATGTCTGGTCACCCTACTCTAGTGATATAAAGATCTATATAGAGGAATCAGGACCTCCTTCCTCCTGCTGGTGATCCCTCTAGTGATATAAAGATCTATATAGAGCAGGGATCCTCAAACTACGGCCCTCCAGATGTTGCAGAACTACACATCCCATGAGGAATTGTAAAACTCTGGCATTCACAGACATGACTAGGCATCATGGGAATTGTAGTTCCTGAACAACTGGAGGGCCATAGTTTGAAGACCCATGATATAGAGGAATCAGGACCTCCTTCCTCCTGCTTGTGATCCCTCTAGTGATATAAAGATCTATATAGAGGGATCAGGACCTCCAGTCTCTCTCACTTGACTTCAGATCCACTAGACACTGGATCTCCTGAGCTCTTACAATCTTCCTCAAAATGTCACCCCCGCTTCCTGGCATTCACAGATGCTCCTCAAGCTTCACCCCCGCTGACACATTAGATCCCTGGCTTGGCACTCATAGGATGCTCCTCAAGCATCACCTGAGCTGTCCCGCTGGGTCCCCGACTTGGGGAGAGAGAGAGAGAGAGAGAGAGAGAGAGAGAGAGAGAGAGAGAGAGAGAGAGAGAGAGAGAGAGAGAGAGAGAGAGAGAGAGAGAGAGAGAGAGAGAGAGAGAGAGAGACTCCTGCTCTCAGATTGGACGCCTGGGGACCAATACTGAAATCTCACATATCACAGTCACGGAAGAAAAAAAAAAAGTGTCAGTTTGGAGCCAATCTTTGCCATCAAAAAACACGACTACAAGAACAGAGAGGCCGGTACGATAAAACAAGGTCTTTAAAAAATAAATAACATTTTTGAATCCAATATCTTTTACATTGTAATAAAAGTCCCTTTAAACCCAAACCGCTGATTAACGTAATTTAGGAGGCGCGGGGGACGCGCTATTTTCAGACATACGTTTAAGACGTAGATACTTTCTTACCCCCTGCAATTTACTGTCTACTTCTGTGTATTGTATTAGTGAGATGAAGAAAACAATATAATTACACACAATTGTAGGGCGCCTAAATTAGTCACATGGGCATTGCCTGGCAAAAACATACCAAGGCCGGCTAAACCAAAAGCACGACATACATCTTCTACACACAAGTCATAATCTGAGGCTCCCAAAGCAGACGGGCCCCAAAATCCAAAACTGCCCCCCTCCCACCCCCCCCGGATCTTAGGCTGTGGTGATAAGATCCGATGCGGCAAACAACGATCGTTTTTGCTGAATATGCAGGTTTATACACCAAAAACTGACACCAATGATGGGACACCATTCCCCTCACTGACACCAAGGATGGGACACCATTCCCCTCACTGACACCAAGGATGGGACACCATTCCCCCCACTGACACCAAGGATGGGACACCATTCCCCTCACTGACACCAAGGATGGGACACCATTCCCCTCACTGACACCAAGGATGGGACACCATTCCCCCCACTGACACCAAGGATGGGACACCATTCCCCCCACTGACACCAAGGATGGGACACCATTCCCCTCACTGACACCAAGGATGGGACACCATTCCCCTCACTGACACCAAGGATGGGACACCATTCCCCCCACTGACACCAAGGATGGGACACCATTCCTCCCCACCGACACCAATGATGGGACACTATTCCTCCCACCGACACCAATGATGGGACACTATTCCTCCCACTGACACCAATGATGAATGAAAACTTATATAGCGCTGCACATGCGAACTGAATCGCCTCTGGGCGCTTGTTGTTCCTGTCTCCTTTGATATCAAAAGCGAAAAGTCTTGACCTTTTTCCTGAATGCTAGGTGGTTCTCCTCCAACCGAATGCTGGTTGGTAAAGCGTTCCATAGTCTGGGACCCTGGATCGCGAATCTTCTTTCTCCTTTGGACTTGAAGTTGGCTTTCGGAACCTGGAGCAGGTTCTGATTGGTAGATCGCAAAGCGCGATTGGGGTTATGAGCTTTTATTATTTCGCATAAATAAAGGGGGGCATTCCCATGGACACATCTATGCGTAAGACAGAGTGCTTTGAAAGCAATTCTGTCTTTAACTGGTAACCAGTGGAGGGATCTCAGTGAAGGTGAGATGGATTCCCAGGGTTTTTTCCCAGTCACAAGTCTGGCGGCCGTATTCTGAACGACTTGCAGACGAGCGATTTGGTACTTGGGGAGTGCGAGGTAAAGGGCATTGCATAATCCAGCCTGGAGTTAACAATTGCTCCCACCACGACCGCTAAATCTTCTTTAGGGATGAACGGAGTGAGTCTGCGTAGTAGGCGCAGTAGATGGTGAGATCCACTGACTACTGACCCTATTTGTGCGTCCATTGTCATAAAGGAGTCAAAAATGACCCCGAGACTTTTGACTTTGGCGCTAGGGGTGATGATTTTGCCCAGAATAGGCGGGGGTGTCCATGCTGTTGAAGGTTGATTCCTGCGCTTATCGTGAAACAGGAGAAGTTCTGTTTTCGCTCCGTTGAGTTTAAGATAACTCTTTGTCATCCAATCCTCTATCAAAGAGAGACAGGTCTCTAGATTGAGGTGGTGATCCTTTCTGTTGCAGATGCGGAAATACAGTTGCGTATCATCTGCATATGAGTGATAAAGCAGTTTTTGGCTGCTGATAATCTCAAAAAGAGGACGAAGATAAATGTTAAACAGCACTGGTGACAGAGGCAATCCTTGCGGGACTCCGCATGTTACTGTGCGTTTCTCAGACGTAAAAAGGTCCTAACTTCACTGTTTGCGATCGGTTTTCCAGAAAAGAGGAGAACCAAGATAAATCGCCTTCTGCGACTCTGGCTACTTCAGCAAGCCGCGTCAGTAACAGTTTGTGGTCTACAGTGTTGAAAGCTGCACTTAGGTCCAACAGAACTAGAAGACAAGATTCTCCTTAGTCTGCGGCCTTGAGAACATCGTCCCATACTTTCAGCAATGCTGTTTCCGTCCCGTGTCCGGGACAGAAGCCTGATTGCAATGGGTCAAGTAGCTTGTGGGTATCCAGATGCTGTTGCAGCTGTTGTACCACTACTTTCTCCATTACCTTTGAGAGTACATTGAGGCTTGTTATGGGACGGCGGTGGAGTGGGTCCTTGGGGTCCAGGGAGGGTTTCTTCAGGATGGGTTGGATTATACCCTCTTTCAACTGTGAGGGCACTAAGCCCTCCAAGAAAGACTGGTTGATAAGCTGCGTGATAGGAGGAGCCAGGATATAGGCGCATTCCTTCAGCAGTTTTGTGGGGATAATGTCATTTGGCGCTGTGCTATTACGCAAAGCGCCAATGACATTCTTAGTGGTCTCGATGGAGATTGGTTCCAGAGTGAACTTACCTGATATAGGAGAATTACTATGGGTGTTGAGTGAGAAGCTGCAGGGGGGACTGAGGGGGGAATTGTTTTGCTGAATGCTTTCACGGATTGCCTCGATTTTATTAATGAAGTAATCCGATAGTTCATTGCAAAATGCTTGTGTGTCTGAACTGGGGGCTTCAATACATCCTGGCTTCATGGTCTGAGTGACCATCTTGTAGAGTTCGCGGGGGCGGTTTAAGGCGCTGTTGATAGCCTCCGAAAAAAAAAAATTCTTGGCTTTGAAGATTTCTTTGTGGTATATTCTTGTTGTCGCCTTGTAGATGGATAGGTTTAGCTCTGGGGAACTTCTCTTCCAGGCGGATTCGGCCCTTCTGCGTTCTTGCTTCAGTAACGACAGCTGGTTGTTAAACCAGCTGCGGTTGTTTTTCCGGATGCGTACACATACATACATACATACACAAAATGTATTCTTTATCAGATACAATTTTATCACACAGTAGAATAGAGATAGCTCAACGCGTTTCGTACAAGTTCGCTTCCTCAGAAGGGATGTAGAAAGGAAGACTTAAGCTACAAAAAAGGATCAAAATACCGGATCCATTTAAAGTGGAATACCGCAGTACATCGATCTTTGTGTCAAACCAATGACCTTCCACACAACAACAATGAAAGCCAGACTCGGTTTCATCCTTCCATCAGCACATTGGAGGAATGTCCTTAACAAAAGGATTGCTTTACCCAAAACATGCTGAGCTGCCATTTCATCCACACCTGGCTGGAGAAGCATTACCGTCATGTCAGGTTTGGGATGCAGAGTGGGAGACCAAAAGGAATCACAGGCTCCACCAACTATCCTTAAAAGAGACACGGTCATCTACACCCACAGGGCATCCGCACCACCACCATATACTGTCTACCAGCACTCCTTCACAGCATCTTCCTTTACGGCTTTAAGTGTGGGGGGGATTTACTTGGTCTCCCCTCCCCCACTGATCAGACTGTACATTGTAGCGGGCAGGAGGAAGCATTGCCTTAGTCTCTCCTCCCCCACTGAGGAGACTGTACATTGTAGCAGGCAGGACTGAAGGAAAGTCTTCTCCCCCTCTGATCAGACTGTACATTGTAGCTTAGTAGCAAGTCATAAATGTGATGTTTGGTTTCTTATCCATGTCATTTGGGATGATGAGGGTTTGGTGCGCTCAGTCTCCATCCAGAGGCGTCTGCGGCTTCCCAACTGCCTGCAAAACGTAAACCCCAGACCTGCTCATTACTGGATCCTGACGGCACCCCACCCAAAAAGATGGAACCTTTGCATCAGCGCCACCCTCGTCCTCCCTTCCTCTTCCATTACAAGAAGTGAGCGAGCAACCAGATCACATCATCATTTTACTTAAAGGATACAGTACACTAATTATTTATTCATTTTACCACCACATGTAGCAGAATACATTTTGGCCCAAATTTATGAAGACATTTGGATTTTGCAACTTTTTTTTTTTTTTTTTAGTTTTTGCGATCTTTTTTCTTAATTTATATAGTGAAAAACCCAGTGGTGATCAACTGCCACCAAAAGCAAGCTCCATGTGTCTAAATAAAAAATAAATACAAAAACACCATAATAATGAATTTCATTTGGGAGAGAGAGAACGAGAACGAGAACGAGAACGAGCGAGCGAGCGAGCGAGAGAGAGAACGAGAGAGAGAGAGAACGAGAGAGAGAGCGAACGAGAGCGAGCGAACGAGAGAGAACGAGAGAGAGAGAGAACGAGAGAGAGAGAGAGAACGAGAGAGAGAGAGAGAACGAGAGAGAGAGAGAGAACGAGAGAGAGAGAGAGAACGAGAGAGAGAGAGAGAACGAGAGAGAGAGAGAGAACGAGAGAGAGAGAGAGAACGAGAGAGAGAGAGAACGAGAGAGAGAGAGACGAGAGAGAGAGAACGAGAGAGAGAGAACGAGAGAGAGCGAACGAGAGAGAGCGAACGAGAGAGAGAGCGAACGAGAGAGAGAGAGAGAGAGAGCGAACGAGAGAGAGAGCGAACGAGAGAGAGAGCGAACGAGAGAGAGAGCGAACGAGAGAGAGAGCGAACGAGAGAGAGAGCGAACGAGAGAGAGAGCGAACGAGAGAGAGAGCGAACGAGAGAGAGAGCGAGACGAGAGAGAGAGAGAACGAGAGAGAGAGAGAACGAGAGAGAGAGAGAACGAGAGAGAGAGAGAACGAGAGAGAGAGAGAACGAGAGAGAGAGAGAACGAGAGAGAGAGAGAACGAGAGAGAGAGAGAACGAGAGAGAGAGAGAGAGAGAACGAGAGAGAGAACGAGAGAGAGAACGAGAGAGCGAACGAGAGAGAGAGAGCGAACGAGAGAGCGAACGAGAGAGCGAACGAGAGAGCGAACGAGAGAGCGAACGAGAGAGCGAACGAGAGAGCGAACGAGAGAGAGAACGAGAGAGAGAACGAGAGAGAGAACGAGAGAGAGAACGAGAGAGAGAACGAGAGAGAGAACGAACGAGAGAGAGAGAGAGAGAGCGAACGAGAGAGAGAGCGAACGAGAGAGAGAGCGAACGAGAGAGAGAGCGAACGAGAGAGAGAGCGAACGAGAGAGAGAGCGAACGAGAGAGAGAGCGAACGAGAGAGAGAGCGAACGAGAGAGAGAGCGAACGAGAGAGAGAGCGAACGAGAGAGAGAGCGAACGAGAGAGAGAGCGAACGAGAGAGAGAGCGAACGAGAGAGAGAGCGAACGAGAGAGAGAACGAGAGAGAGAGAGAGAGACGAGAGAGAGAGAGAGAGAGAGAGCGAGAGAGAGAGAGAGAGAACGAGAGAGAGAGAGAGAACGAGAGAGAGAGAGAGAACAAGAGAGAGAGAGAGAACGAGAGAGAGAGAGAACGAGAGTGAGAGAGAGAACGAGAGAGAGAGAGAGCACGAGAGAGAGAGAGAGAGAACGAGAGAGAGAGAGAGAGAACGAGAGAGAGAACGAGAGAGAGAACGAGAAAACGAGAACGAGAGAGAGAACGAGAAAACGAGAACGAGAGAGAGAACGAGAAAACGAGAACGAGAAAACGAGAAAACGAGAAAACGAGAAAGAGAAAACGAGAAAGAGAAAACGAGAAAACGAGAAAGAGAAAACGAGAAAACGAGAAAACGAGAAAACGAGAAAGAGAAAACGAGAAAGAGAAAACGAGAACGAGAACGAGAAAACGAGAAAAGGAGAAAACGAGAAAAGGAGAAAACGAGAAAAGGAGAAAAGGAGAAAAGGAGAAAAGGAGAAAAGGAGAAAAAGCGAGAGAGCGAGAGATTACAAAACCTGTTATAATTTATTTTGTTATAAAATTTTGCAAACAGATCATTTTTGTCCTTCATTGATGGGCAGCGATGGGCTGCAATGGTGGGCATTGATAGGTGGCACTGGAGGGCACAGATGAGGCGGATTGTGATTGGCTTTTTTTCCTCCCCAGAAAAGGAGGGAAAAAAAAAACACGTGATTGATAACCAAGGTTTTGTTTACATCACGTGATCAGTTGTCATTGGCTGACAGCTGATCACGTGGTAAGGGGTCGCGATTGGCCGCCTACTCACCCAAGTCTCAGCGTGCCGCGCGTGCCCTGCAGGGGGCGCATGTGAAGAGGACGACATCTATTGTCAGCCTCCTGGCAAAGCAGGTCCGCGCTATAGCCATCATTCGGCTATAGAGCGAACGTGAAGTGGTAAGAAAATAATATATATTAGTGTTGAGAGGGGGGGAGGGGGTGGGTTACAAGTAATTTTCTAGTAGAAAAATACAGATTTAGTATGGACTTAAAAAGTGCCAGAAAATGCCTGGTCAGCAAGTGGAAAGAAATTTGTTTATATTGTTGTGGTCAGAGAGTGACCGGTGTGAAAATCATCCGCTCGGCTCCTTTTTGAGATTCTGCCTGCCAGTCCTGACACAACACGCCGGTTCCCAGTTTCATAACATAAAAAAGTTTTCCAATACATAACCAAATGCCATACCTGTACGGGGCTCGGTCACGCCCTCTGTCAGAGAGTTATGTCAGGTTGGAGACGGGAATGAAAACAATTCACTCTGTTATTGGTAACGGTTATGCAATGTGAGCGGCGCTGGAGCCGAGAGACGGCGTTCTGTTATCAGGACAATGTCAGGTGGTGGAAGGCGCAGCAGCTCCCCGAGATTGCCGAATTCCACACACTGAGGGCATGGGGTCAGGGATCATCCGCTCTACACCTTCATATCTAATACTACAAATAAGAAAGGAACATTAAAATCAATAACTGAAAGGGAATCTGTACTGAGAAATAGCAAATCTACTGCGGCGCCCAACAGCCGGCACGGCCAGGTCCCTACAAACCGGTGCGGCGTTGGCTCAGCGCCCGTTCACACTACAGCCGTGAGCAAAAAGATTTGTTTTACCGACACATAATGCTCATACATCTTGAGGGGGGGGGGGGGGGTCGGGGTTCCAAGCGGGAGAATCCAATTTCTTCAGAAATTTAAGCCAGTATGGCTCCTTTCACACTGAAGGTGTTTTTAGCGCTAAAAATAGCGCCTGAAAACTGCCTTCCATGCCACCCCAGTGTGAAGGCCCGAATACTTTCACACTGGGGCGGTGTGCTTGCAGGATGGTTAAAAACAATAAAATAAAAAGTCCCGCAAGCAGCATCTTTGGGGCCATTTGGGAGTGGTGTATACAGGGCTGCTCCGCCGCCCCTGCTTGATGAAATGCATAGGCAGCGCAACCAAAGCGCCCAAAAAGGGGGCAATTTTAACCCTTTCTTCGGGCCGCTAGTGAGGGGTTAAAAGTGCAGCTAGTGTGAGCCGGCCACTAAAGCCCAACGTAATGACGCGGCGCCACTGTCTGCAACATTCTCCCGGGAGTCCAGCCCCGATGATGCTTCCCTGGGGGGGGGGCTCGTCCGGGAAGACTGGTGCTGGTTAGCTACAATAAGTCTTCGGAGGACAGCGTCGTAGAGTAGTTGAGTATTTCAGTGCGACCTATTTTTATTTATAAAATACTTTTTTTTTTGGCAGCTGGAGTGCTTGAAGTCTTCTTTCACACAGGCAGGGATGCCCCCCCGCCCGAGGAATATATCTATCTATATAGATATAGGATATAGATATATAGAACATTGTTGACTTTACTTCTGGGTACCACCTAGAATTATGGCATTGTGGTGGGGGGGGCAATGCCATATCCCAAGTCTGAGCCGAAACCAGGAATACTTCGGAGGTCCACCCTCTTGTTTCAGAAGCCAATAAATACACAAAAAAAAAACACACACACACACACACACACACACACACACACACACAATAAACCCAAGGACCATCATGTAGTCCAGCCTGTTGAAGATCACTCTGACAGTGCCTAGTGCCGACAGCCTCACTAGGAACCCAAAGCAGGAGCAGTGGAAGGAAAGGTGCTCCCAGGGCCGCCATCAGGGGGGGTTAAGGCAGTACACCTGTAAGGGGTCCAGAGGTCCCCAGGGGCCCGGAGGCCACCAGGGCCCCAGATGGCAACCCCCAATTTTTTTATAAAAATATAT
This sequence comes from Rana kukunoris, assembly GCA_029574335.1. Classification (NCBI taxonomy): domain Eukaryota; kingdom Metazoa; phylum Chordata; class Amphibia; order Anura; family Ranidae; genus Rana; species Rana kukunoris. Next base: position 24,855 of record JAJQKJ010002091.1, read on the forward strand.
TTTAATATATTTTTATTTTATTTTTTATTAAAAGAAAAGGGCCAATTTTTTTTTTTTTTAGAGGTCCGGAGGCCCCCAGGGCCCCGGATGGCAACCCAATTTTTTTTAATGTATTTTTTAAAAAATATATATATAGGGCCATTTTTTTTTAGGGGTGCGGAGGTCCCCAGGGCCCCAGATGGCAACCCCCTCTTTTTTTATTTATTTTTATAAAAAAATATATTTTTTGAATATATTTTTTTTTTTTTTTTTTTTTTTAGAGGTCCGAAGGTCCACAGGGCCCCAAATGACAACCCCCCTTTTTTATATATACACATATACACACACATACACACTTATTATTAAAGGGCCCAGAGGTCCCCAGGGCCCTGGAAGGCAACCCCCCTATATATATATATATATTTCTTTTATATATATATTTTTTAATGTCTTTTTTTATTAAAGGGCCCAGAGGTCCTGGATGGAAGGCCCCCTTTTTTTGTAATTTCCTTCTAAAAAAATAAAAAGAGAAGGGAGATTTTTCTTTTTATAAAAGGGCAGAGGTCCCCAGGGCCCCGGGATGGCTACTCTCCTTTTTGTATATATAATTTTTCTTCTTTTTGTAAAGGGCCCCCCGTTTCTTAATTTGCGGCAGCAGCCCTCCCGCTTCTCAATTTAATGTGGCACAGCACCCCCCCCGGTTCTCTGCTCCAGGGGGCCCATGCCTGAAGCTGTGTAAGGGGCCCTAAAATACCTGATGGCAGCCCTGGGTGCTCCTCCCAAGGTCCAGTCATATGGCGTAGCTGAGGGAGGGGGATAGTTTTCCGGAGGGGGGAGAGCAATGTTGTGGGAGAATAAATAAAAGCGGTACTATTCTTAAAAGATGGGGGGGGGGGCGCAATTTTTTCTTGCAAGCCATCTACTGAGCCAGCTCCATGATAAAGTCAACTGTCAGTTTTTGGGTGGACCGCCTTTTGTGGTTGGTCAATAAAGATTAAAAAAAAGTAGGGCTGTGCAAATTAACTTTTAATTGATCGATTAATCTTTAATTTTTTTGATCAATCAAAATATTTTTGATCGATTAAAATTCTTTTCATTGGTACTCACCTCTCCGTCGGTTTCTGGGCCTTCAGGGAGTTCCGTCGGAGATCTGGTAATGTCACGGACACCGGTGGGGCTTGATGTGTCCATCTGAAGAGCTCCTTTGCTATGCCTTCATATCTGCATGCCGGCGGGACCTTACTATCGTCCACACGCAAGGGCTGTTACACTTCTCTATCAACCTGGGATTCTACAACCATCCACTGGGAATTATGATAATTCCCTTCACGGGACATCTACATGCCGACGGACTGATGTTAACTTTTCCTCATCTCGATTCAGCAGTGGTATCATTGTACACATTTTTATATCAGTATCACACTTAGCTACATGTTTTTATGACTACTTTTGGTACCGTTTGGTATTACTCACACCATTTTTACAGTTTATGTAGCTACATCGATTTTATCTCCAGTGCAATATTTATTGTGTTACCTACTTGAAGACTACAAAAGTTTTAATGCTATTCCCATTGAGCGCTGCCCGTGTGTGTGTTTTGTATCCTGCTATCCATTTTTCCAGTGGCTGGTAGCTGCACTGGGAATCAGCCTGCAAGGAGATCAGCTAAAAGTAGTTGGATCTGTATGTGCGTTATAATTAATCGAAATTAGTCGATTAATCGATTAAAAAAATAAACGATTAATCGAACACAAAAATTTTGATCAGTAACAGCCCTAAAAAAAAGGGAAGACCATCAGAAGAAAAAAATACGAGAGCTGCCACTGCCGATTTGTTTTTGGAAAGGTGCGCTCCAGAGCCTTCTGACTGGTCCCTGTCCAAAGGGGGGGGGGGGTAGCATATTAGGTGCCTGAACCTTGGCGGTGTGCATAATATAAAAAACTGCGCTAGACAAATAAGAATATACAAAACGTAAAAACAGCAAAAATGGCTCAATGTGGGATACACACATAAATGAATAAAAAATAAAAAAAAGGAAAAGCGCTGCGCCAAATTAACAAAAATTTGTATTATTAGGTTAGGCATATAGTAATAGAAGATTAAGCAAGTTGATAGTCCATATGAAGAACCAGTCCTTTAAATGGCACCACAGGGACTCCACATAAAGAATAAGTTCCTTTTTTTCTGTAATCCTTGCCCTGCCTGACGCGTTTCGTCACAAGTGACGTTATCAATGGGGAACGGGCAGCGTAATGACTCACCCCCTTATATAGGGCCAGCTTGCTCCTCAGAACGAGGTCTGGCTCTATACAAAAAGGTGGTGAGGCATTATGCTGTCTGTTCCCCATTGATAACGTCACTTGTGATGAAACACGTCTGGATGGGCACGTACTGACGTCACCACGTCGTTTTACAAGGACGGGCTCCTGTATTTGCCGGCCTTCATAGTTTTTATATGTGATCTTTCTTCCATTTATATGCAAGTGCAATACAATTTTTTTAAATAAAATTATGAGACTATCACGCCATGGTCGGCTTTCTTTCCCTTTGAGCTTATTACTGCATTACGGACACAGATTCTATGAGACGCCTAGGGGAGATTTCTAGCCATCCAGTCTGCTTCCTGGGTGTTTGAGTGGGTCAGCAAGCTAAAGGCCATGGGTGGGTTATAGCCAAACGTCTTATGCTAGCCATTCGGTAAGCAGGTCTACATTATAGTGGTTGGGCACTTTTTCTTTATGTGGAGTCACTGTGGAGCCATTTAAAAAGGAGGACTGGTTCTTCATATGGACTATTAAGCTTAATGTTCTATTACCATATACCTAAAGGGGCCGGGCATCCCACCACCCATTATGCATTACAGATCCAGCCCTCAAAATTTCCACTCGCCTACTAGCATTTGGCGAGTGGATTTAAGCTGGGGGCGGGTGATGACAGGGCTACATGACCAATCTCCCTCCAATCTGTACCTACACTTAGAGTCCCGATGAGATTGGCGGCCGAAGAGGAAAGGTGCATGCTCGGGAAAAGTAGTCTGGTGAGCCGCACACAGGCAGAGCAATACACAGGTGCTCTCCTTACAATTCTCATTAAGCCATGGGACCTCCTCTCCTCACTGCCAGACTGAATTAAAGGGGGAAGTGGGGACATGCAAGCGTGGAGCTGCGCACACAGGCTCTTGATGAGATGAATAGGAGAGGGAGAGGAGACAGCAAGAGAATGGGGAAGAGTCCCGGTTCTAGTGCCCTGTCCCTCTGGTCTGCCCCCAGTGCCCTGTCCCTCTGGTCTGCCCCCAGTGCCCTGTCCCTCTGGTCTGCCCCCAGTGCCCTGTCCCTCTGGTCTGCCCCCAGTGCGTTGTCCCTCTGGTCTGCCCCCAGTGCGTTGTCCCTCTGGTCTGCCCCCAGTGCGTTGTCCCTCTGGTCTGCCCCCAGTGCGTTGTCCCTCTGGTCTGCCCCCAGTGCGTTGTCCCTCTGGTCTGCCCCCAGTGCGTTGTCCCTCTGGTCTGCCCCCAGTGCGTTGTCCCTCTGGTCTGCCCCCAGTGCCCTGTCCTATTTTGTTAAAGTTGTTGTTGGTAATATTTAAATTTTGGAACTTGATTCTGCATAAAACATTTAACAGTGTCATTCCATGAGATAATCTACGAGGACGCGTTTACGGGTGCAATTAGGCGCAGGGCAGTGTATGAATTAGGTGGGGCAACTGGTGGCGAGTAACTCTTGAGGCCTGGCTAGTAGCTCAGGACTTGAAATTTTGAGCCCTGACAGATCTATAGGTTAGTTGAGGTGATGTAGATCTTATGTGTATAGAGGGAGGTGGGTGACTCACACCGATTGCACCAGAAAGACAATCTCCTCAATCTAAGCTACTTAACCGCCCCCCCCCCCCCCCCCACCCCAGACCTAGGAGGAGCAAGACAGCCAGCCTGAGCAGAAAACGTACCGGAGAGAGAAGGATTAGGCAAAACAAAGAAGACTGACAAGTACAAACATTCAGCGTCGGCAAAAAGCGGGCCGATTATTCAGAGACAAAAAGAAAGTTACAGTAGGAATTACAAAAAGTAACAATGATGTGGAGACAAGAGGCAAAACTTCGCTACAAAAGTCACACATTTTACTCCTCTTCGGATTGGCCACAGACCCAGATTGCTCTGGAAAGGTTTCATTCAAATTAATTTTAAACCAGAGGATTTGGCTGCCCAATGACAAGAACACTTTTTGCGATGCGGCACTGCGTCGCTTTAACTGACAATTGCGTGGTCGTGCGACGTGGCTCCCGAACAAAATGTATGTCCTTTTATTCCCACAAATAGGATACCACCAAAAGAAATCTCTATCAACTCTGCGAGAGTAATTATATATATATATATATATATATATATATATATATATATATATATATATATATATATATATATATATATATATATACACACACACACACACACACATACACACAGTGCCTTGCGAAAGTATTCGGCCCCCTTGAACTTTGCGACCTTTTGCCACATTTCAGGCTTCAAACATAAAGATATAAAACCGTAATTGGGACACAATCATGAAGTGGAACGAAATTTATTGGAGATTTCAAACTTTAACAAATAAAAAAATTGGCCGTGCAAAATGATTCCGCCCCCTTAAGTGAATATTTTGTAGCGCCACCTTTTGCTGTGATTACAGCTGTAAGTCGCTTGGGGGGTCTCCATCAGTTTTGCACATGGAGAGACCGAAATTTTTGCCCAAAACAGCTGGAGCTCAGTGAGGTTGGATGGAGAGCGTTTGTGAACAGCAGTTTTCAGTTCTTTCCACAGATTCTCGATTGGATTCAGGTCTGGACTTTGACTTGGCCATTCTAACACCTGGATAGGTTTATTTGTGAACCATTCCATTGTAGATTTTGCTTTATGTTTTGGATCATTGTCTTGTTGGAAGACAAATCTCTGTCCCAGACTCAGGTCTTTTGCAGACTCCATCAGGTTTTCTTTCAGAATGGTCCTGTATTTGGCTCCATCCATCTTCCCATCAATTTTAACCATCTTCCCTGTCCCTGCTGAAGAAAAGCGGGCCCAAACCATGATGCTGCCACCACCATGTTTCACAGTGGGGATGGTGTGTTCAGGGTGATGAGCTGTGTTGCTTTTATGCAAACATAACGTTTTGCATTGTTGCCAAAAAGTTGGATTTTGGACCTTCTTCCACATGTTTGGTGTCTCCCAGGAGGCTTGTGGCAAACTTTAAACAACACTTTTTATGGATATCTTTAAGAAATGTCTTTCTTCTTGCCACTCTTCCATAAAGGGCAGATTTGTGCAGTATACAGGGACTGATTGTTGTCCCATGGACAGAGTCTCCCACCTCAGCTGTAGATCTCTGCAGTTCCTCCAGAGTGATCATGGGCCTCTTGGCTGCATCTCTGATCAGTCTTCTCCTTGTATGAGCTGAAAGTTTAGAGGGACGGCCAGGTCTTCGTAGATTTGCAGTGGTCTGATACTCCTTCCATTTCAATATTATCGCTTGCACAGCGCTCCTTGGGATGTTTAAAGCTTGGGAAATCTTTTTGCATCCAAATCCGGCTTTAAACTTCTCCACAACAGTATCTCGGACCTGCCTGGTGTGTTCCTTGTTCTTCATGATGCTCTCTGCGCTTTAAACGGACCTCTGAGACCATCACAGTGCAGGTGCATTCATACAGAGACTTGATTACACACAGGTGGATTCTATTGATCATCATTGGTCATTTAGGTCAACATTGGATCCTTCAGAGATCCTCACTGAACTTCTGGACAGAGTTTGCAGCACTGAAAGTAAGGGGGCGGGATCATTTTGCACACCTAATTTTTCAGTTTTTTATTTGTTAAAAAAAGTTTGAAACATCCAATAAATTTCATGATTGTGTCCCACTTGTTGATTCTTCACACAAAAAAATTATAGTTTTATATCTTTATGTTTGAAGTCTGAAATGTGGCAAAAGGTCGCAAAGTTCAAGGGGGCCGAATACTTTCACAAGGCACTGTACTGTGTGTGTGTGTAGGCCGATATTCTACTTTTTACCAAAATTTTTGCAATAAGCGTATATTGATTGGTTTGCGCAAAAGTTATAGCGTCTACAAAATAGGGGATAGATTTATAGCATTTTTATATCATAAATTTTTTTTGTTTTACTAGTTATGGCGGGGGATCTGTGATTTTTATCGTGACTGCGATGGAGGACACATCAGACACTTTTGACGCTATTTTGGGACCACATTTATACAGCGATCAGAGCTACAAAAATATATATATATATATATATATATATATATAAATTTTATATTAAATAAAAAAAACACACACAAACACCCACTTTTAGCACATTTACAGCTTACACCAGTGTATAACATTGCGGAGTGCTGTGTAATTCTGCACACCACATTTCGACATTCACAGGACGCTGTGTATTATAATACAGTCAGAAGATTTTGAAAAATAAATGTGTGCAGAGTTCTGCCTTCATATTAAATTCTTAGTGCTTGTTAACACCCTGTGCAGTGACCGGTGTTAAGCCGCACGGATCAACGCAGGCTTATTAAAGAAGAAAAAGGGAAACAGCTGCTGCAGAACAGACACCACCCACCTTGCACACTACGGTCATTCTAGCATATGGGACGATGTGCACGAGCCTCTGCAGTGATCTTCAATTTAATAATTTGCTTTAGAATTGCTGAACCCCCCCCCCCCATTGCTGGCATTAAATAAAAAACATGAATGTGTGTATTAGTCTGACCTCCAATATAGTTGGGTCTTGTGTGGGATACCGATTGGCTGCCTCAGCCGTGCACAGAACCAGTCTTTGCAGACTGCTGCAGGCAGGAGGAAGCATTTCCTCAGTCCCCCCTCCCCCAGCGATCTGACTGCAACATTGTATTAAGTCCCAAAGTAAGAAAATGCAGCAGGGGCAAGCAAGAAAGAAAAAAAAAAAAAAAAGAAGTTCTTTATTTTGGCAAACAAATCTTCCGAGTGAAACATGTTGCACGCAAATAAAAAAAATAAAATATAAATTAGGCCTGGAGATTTACATAAAACCACCAAAACATTAAAAAAAAAAATTGTAAAAAGCAGACAATTTGTTTAAAAACCTGTTTTCGTTAATTTAGATATTTCCGAATTAACAAAAAATTGTCAAAATCCTTTAAAAACGAATTCGGAGAATCGGAACTAAACTAAAAATTGCAATTCGTTTAGTTCCAAATTCGTTTTTTTAAAGAATTTTGACAAAATTTGTCAATTTGGAAATATCCAAAATTAACGAAAACAAGTTTTTAAACAAATTGTCTGCTTTTTACAAAAAAAATATTTAATGTTTTGGTGGTTTTATGTAAATCTTCAGGCCTATTTTTTTAATTTTTTTTATTACCATTTATTTATTTTGTGTGCAACATGTTACTCCCGGATTATTATTTTTTATTTTTTTTATTATTTTTTTTTGTGGCCAACAAAACAAACTGGCTCCTGATATTTTTATGCTCCTAGATTCAAAGTGAATCTGTCAAGCGCTGTACTAAAAAGTGATTTTCCATAGGTGTTTACTGACCTTTTTACAGATACCATGCGAGTTAATATTTATTCTGCTCCATTACATGACTGACAGTAAAAATTATACTTTGAACAAGTCATAATTATGGCGTGCAGAGTCTCTGGAGGTTGTATTCGAGGCGAATGTCAAAAAAAATAAAAATAAAATAATAATAATAATAATAATAATAATAATAATAATAATAAATACTTTTTTTTTACAATTAAACAATATATATATATTGTTTAATTTAAAAAAAAGTATATATATATATAAAATTGTAATAATAATGCCTCTACATCTAAGAACAGGTGCAACAAGTGTGATGCGGTGCCATTCATTCAAGCATACACCATGAGCATGTCAGATTATGAAAATAAACCTCTTCTGCGACTTGACTTCAGGCAATATTGAGCCCCATTAAAACAGAAGTACAATGCATTTTCCGTGGGCATATATTGAGTATATAGTTCATGGTAAATTTACTATAGTACATTTTTATATCTGCCTGCCCTTCCATATTTACGTGGTTGTGTTAAATATAGAAGTCCGCAGATTGGCCACTAGAGGGAGCTCTGTATTTGGCTTGATTCCAATCCCTGCTTAATTTGTTGCTGCCTGCACAACACACACACACACACACTATATAATAAGAAGTATTGAGACACCCCCCTACGCCAAATGATTTGGACCAGTGCACAAAGCAAGGTCCATAAAGACATGTGTGAGCAAGGTTTGGGGCAAAGGCACTTGACTGGTCTGCAGTCCTTAAAAAAAAAAAAAAAAAAAAAAAAAAAAACACGACGCCAAAAAGACAGGGTGACTGGGCTCGCCTCAAGCCCCCCCTGTAGCTTTTTGTAGGAGGTGGAGCCTGCAGTTCCCCTCCCATGGCTCTGCTCTCTGTGCAGGGTGACTGGTCTCATCTCCACCCCCTTCTGTCGTTTCCTGCAGGCAGCCTGTAGTGGGTGTGCCCTTCTGGGCCCCTTTCAGAGCTCTGATCTCTCCTCCCTTCTGCAGGGTGACTGGCCTCTCCTCCACCTCCCCCCCCCCCTCCTGTAGCTTTTTGTAGGAGGTGGAGCCTGCAGGGCCCCTCCCACCGCTCTGCTCTTTGTGCAGGGTGACTGGTCCCGTCGACACCCACTCCTCTAGTTTTCTGTGGTAGGTGGAACCTGCAGGGCCCCTCCCACAGCTCTGCGCTCTCTATGTGCAGGGTGACTGGCTCTCACCTCCACCCCACCTCCTGTAGCTTTTTTTTTAGGAGATGGAGCCTACAGGGCCCCTCCCACAGCTCTGCTCTTTCTGCAGGGTGACTGGTCTCGCCTCCACCCCCCTCCTCAAGTTTCTTGCAGGCCGCCTGCAGTGGGTTTTGCCCTCCCACAGTTCTGCCTTTTTTTTTTTTAGGGTGACCGGCCTCGCACGGTAGGATTCACGCACGGTGGAATTTTTATCCTTTGTGAGCCATTGAGAAATTTAAATAAATAAAAAAATATTGTCCGGAGTTCAGCTTTAAGGTTCCGGACCTTGTAGAATATTTATTTTTATTTTTGAGCCCGAAGGAAAAATAAAAAGCCGACTTGCAGCCTTGACATTTAGAGCAATCTACATCTGCCGGGCCATTTTATTGGTCTGGTAATGGATGCTGTAGATAAATATTGCATACACTCTTCATATCTCAGGCCCTCCTTTTACATGTTTTATTGTCATCCTGAGATTCGCTATATGTACATTCCGGAGATCAGACGTCATAAACATCATAAATATCAATACAATACTACTTATCCTAAAGCACAAAAATGGACGTTGCCAAGACATAAAAAAAAAAACTCGGCTCACAGATACAGATCAATACAGAGCGCTCCAGTGGCGGTGCGTCCATAAAGGGTGCAGAAGCACCGCCCCCCTCTCTCCTGCCACCTGTATCACCATAAATTCATGCGTTGCATCTGAAATTATAGCTGTGTTTTTTTTTTCTGGAGGCGCCCGATTAGAGCCATGGGCGTCCTGACTAGAGCCATAGACTTTAATAAGCTTCCAAATTGGTAAACGGCGGGCGCAATGCTGTGCATTCGCCGTTTGCACAGTGTTGTGTTAGGGAAGCAAATAAAGATCACTTTCCTAACACTGACCCGCCTCTCAATCAGGTGCTCGGGTCTGGTTACCCGTCATCTAAATTGGCTGAAGAGACAGGGGATGTGATTGGACGCCTACATAGGTGTCCAATCAGGGAAGATGGACGGGAAGACAACGCCATGACCCGAGACAGGCAAGTGCCAGGGGGACACACTCGCGGCGCCCGATGGGGGGCACAGTGGCTGCGCTTTGCCATAGGAATTCTATGGAGGCTTTGAAGAAGCTTTGACGCACCACTAAGGGCCCATTTACACTTGCTTCGGCTTCAACAAGGCTTCAGACAGGCTTTGTTAAAGCTCTCTGAACACTAGTCAAAGCTCATGTAAATGGTTAGCTTACAATCCTGTTTACACCTTGCTTTGCTTCAAAAATGATACACCATGTAGCACCAAAGACTCCCAAGAGGCCCCACCAAAGACTCCCAAGAGGCCCCACCAAAGACTCCCAAGAGGCCCCACCAAAGACTCCCAAGAGGCCCCACCAAAGACTCCCAAGAGGCCCCACCAAAGACTCCCAAGAGGCCCCACCAAAGACTCCCAAGAGGCCCCACCAAAGACTCCCAAGAGGCCCCACCAAAGACTCCCAAGAGGCCCCACCAAAGACTCCCAAGAGGCCCCACCAAAGACTCCCAAGAGGCCCCACCAAAGGCTCCCAAGAGGCCCCACCAAAGGCTCCCAAGAGGCCCCACCAAAGGCTCCCAAGAGGCCCCACCAAAGGCTCCCAAGAGGCCCCACCAAAGACACCCAAGAGGCCCCACCAAAGGCAGGTGTAAACAGGACTGCAAGCCAACCATTTTATTTAGCGACAGGATCTTTGACTGGCATTCAGAGAGCTTTACCAAAGCCTGTCCAAAGCCTTGCTTTGAATCAAGTGTAAAATGAGCGCCAACTGTTCTGATTTGTGGTCAATGGGGATAAAAGCAACAAAGTAAATACATAGCGCCTGTGGTCAGGAATAGTGTCCCCATCCTTGGCGCCAGCGGGGAAAGAGGAATAGTGACCCCCATCATAGGCGTCAGCGGGGAGGAATCGTGACCCCCCCCCATCATTGGCGTCAGCGGGGAAAGGGGAATAGTGACCCCCATCATTGGCATCAGCGGGGAAAGGGGAATAGTGACCCCCCCCCCCATTATTGGCGTCAGCGGGGAAAGGGGAATAGTGACCCCCATCATTGGCATCAGCGGGGAGGAATCGTGACCCCCCCCCCCATTATTGGCGTCAGCGGGGAAAGGGGAATAGTGACCCCCATCATTGGCGTCAGCGGGAAAAAAAAAATGTGACCCCCCCCATCATTGGCGTCAGCGGGGAGGAATCGTGACCCCCCCCCCCCCATCATCGGTGTCAGCGGGGAGGAATCGTGACCCCCCCCCCCCCATCATTGGCATCAGCGGGGAGGAATCGTGACCCCCCCCCCATCATTGGCATCAGCGGGGAGGAATCGTGACACCCCCCCCCCCCCATCATTGGCATCAGCGGGGAGGAATCGTGACCCCCCCCCCCCCATCATTGGCATCAGCGGGGAGGAATCGTGACATCCCCCATCATTGGCATCAGCGTGGAGGAATTGTGACCCCCCCCCCCATCATTGGCATCAGCGGGGAGGAACAGTGACCCCCCCCCCCCATCTTTGCCTTAAAGGTGGACTTTTCCTTTAAATAAAAAATTGATGCTGGCGTTTTGGTTTAAGAAGCCAATTTATTGCGTTGGTCATTTATGGCCCCACAACCCGTGAAATTAGCGCCTCTCCACAGAAGCCGCCCAGCGGTGACCCCCCCCGCGTTAGTTTTTTTTTTACAGACATTGTTAAAAAAACAACATCTGTTAACAACATGCAGCAGCAAGATGCGACCCAGAGGCGTCTTCATGTGTACTGAATGTTTTCCCGGGAATTACCGTCACCCGCAGTGACACGTCTGGCGAGAAGATAGTCAGCAGTACAAATCATGAAAAACACCCACAAGACAAGATATCCGGAAAACACGTCAGACAGAACGATAAAATAAATATTGTATAACAGAGCCCTTCAAAATCCAGCACACCGGGGAGGGGGGGGTTGTCTTTGGGGGTCTGCGGCGCAGTTTTACACGCAATTTTCACAGGTGTCGTCGACATGTCCTTTAAAACCATGTGCGATTTCTTAACCATTTGCTGACCCGGCTATTGCCGCCACTTTTTTTTTTTTTACACGTTTAAATCAGTATTTTTTTTTCCTTTTTGCTAGAAATTTACTTAGAACACACACACTTTACTTTTGCTGCAACTTTTTTTAATTTAAATCCTGTGTATGCTTTTTTTGCCTATAAAATTACTTGGAACCACCCCCAAACATATTTAAATTATTTAGTTTAGTATGTTTATGGGTGGTTCCAAGTCATTTTCAGGCAAAAAAAAATAAATAAAAAAGTATTAGCAATAGCCTGGCCAGCAAGTAAAGTATATTTTTATATGTATTAATATATTAATTTTAGCATCGTCTCTAGGGAATAAAAAGTCAATAATTTGATCTATTTTTTTTTATTTTGCCATGGGTTTCCCCAACAAAATCCATACCAGACCTGAAGAGCCTGATATGGAAGGACCCATGCCATTTTATTTCGAAAAAAAAAAAAAAAAAGGGAGAAGAAAAAAAAAAAAAGGGAGAAGAAAAAAAAAAAGGAGAAGAAAAGAAAACACTGAAGGAAGCAATGAGCGTTTTCTCACTTCTGGGTTCAGGAGCGTCAGCGTGGGTGGTGCAGCCGGTGAAGTTGTCCTGGGTGGAACATTTAGAGGGGTGCATACAGGCCCGCCAAGCCCACTACACAGCCCGCAAACCAGTCCCCAAATCACAGCCCTTGCTACGTAACCGACACGGTCTGTAAACCACAAATCACAGCCCATGCCACAAGGCCCACAATTCACGCCACGCGGCCTGCAAACCACAGCCCACGCCACGCGGCCTGCAAACCACAGCCCACGCCACGCGGCCTGCAAACCACAGCCCACGCCACGCGGCCCGCAAACCACACGGCCCGCAAACCACACGGCCCGCAAACCACGGCCCACGCCACACGGCCCGCAAACCACGGCCCACGCCACACGGCCCACGCCACACGGCCCGCAAACCACACGGCCCGCAAACCACAGCACACGGCCCGCAAACCACACGGCCCGCAACCCACGCTACACGATCCACAACCTACAGCCATTTGGAGGTGACAGAGCAATAGAAGGGACTTTTCCCCAAATTGATCTTTTTATTTTTATCCAGAGATTAGTGCCACTTTAAGGAAAGTGAAACAAGGTTACATTGTATCCATGGCTGGTCACCTTGAGCCGCCTCTATCTTAGTCATTGTTTAATAAAAGGTCTCCGGGGAGCGGTGAACAATCTCACACGTGGACATAAATGGAGGGTGTAACCGACCGGCACGTAGAGATCAACAACTCAGGCGGTGACATACAAGAGTGGAATCTGAATATTAGACACAAAATTACCAGCTGGTTTGTTATACCTGAAGCCTGGGAGATTTGATTGGAAATGTTTATTTTTCATATCGTTCGTAACAGACACGCCACCCACGGATGTCCAACATGCAGTCTTACTGACTGTAAATGGCTAATGGCCTTTAAAAATGCACTTACAATATATAAAAAAAAAATTCAAAGGCAATACATCGCGTCACGTTGGTGCAGCGGGAGCATATCAGGGCGATGTTTCCATGCCTCCGAAGTCCAGCCAAACCACCACTTCCGTGTATCGCGATCCGCGTGACAACGTCACCTAACTGACAGCTACAACACTCAACCCAGGCGCGTTTCGGCGATCAGCGACATCATATGTGGGCATCTATATAGTCCCTCTGTGTATTTTCATTTAGTTTCTCTCCTCCACAAGCGCTTTGATTTTAGGAAGGGCCAGTCGTTTTGTGTATATTATATATATATATAATAATTAAATTTTATTTTATTTATTAGGTTTTCATCTACTTTAGAGGTTGCCAGACCCTTATATAAAAATTAGGGGGAGTTGACAGTTTATTATTTGACAATTTAAAAAAAAAAAAAAAAAAAAACGTTTTTTTCTTTTTTAAAGACTACAGTGTATAAAGTTGCTTAAAAAGATAAACGACACCTTTTGAGAGGAAAAAAAAAAAACGAAAATACAGCCCGATAATTGTACTGTGCCTATGCACACAGGCACCGTGTATTCTTCAAACAAAAAAAAAATATATATATATATATATATATATATATATATATATATATATATATATATATATATATATATATATACACATATATACATATATACATACACATACATACATACACATATACACACACACACACACACACACACACACACAATACCCCCTCAGGGGCCGCTGGTCGATTGTGGAATCAGCATATTAACCACTTGACCCCTGGGCACTTAAACCCCCTTAATAACCAGACCAATTTTCAGCTTTCGTTGCTCTCACAGTTTGAATGACAATAACTCAGTCAAACAACACTGTAACCAAATGAAATTTTTGGCCTTTTTTTTCCACAAATAGAGCTTTCTTTTGGTGGTATTTGATCACCTCTGTGGTTTTTATTTTGCAATAAATGAAAAAAAGAACAACATTTTGCAAAAAATAATAATTTTTCTTCATTTCTATTATAACATTTTGCAAAAAAGTAAATTTTCTTCATAAATTTGGCCTAAAAAATGTATACTGCTACATATCTTTGGTAAAAAAATAAAATGTTGGATATTATTTAGTCTGGGTGAAAGTTATGGGGTCTACAAGCTATGGTACCAATTACTGAAAATTGATCAATTTCATCACACCTGATGTATTGACAGCATCTCTCATTTCTTGAGACCCCAACATGCCAGAAAAGTACAAATACCCCCCAAATGACCCCTTTTGGTCACCCTTCAAAATTGCTTTTAATGGCTTTTAATAAACACACACTCACCTGCTCCACGATCCAGCGACGCGCCGACCGGTGCTCCGCTCCTCCCCCCCCCCCTCAACGGCCGGCGTCTTCATCCTAAATGTGGGCACCTGGCCGTGACAGCCTTCGGCTTCACGGCCGGGCACCCACTGCGCTCTCCTATTGGACAGGCGATCGCATGGGACCCGTCATGTGTCCCATGCGATCGCCTACAGGGAGGGGCTGCTCTAGGGGCGATTAAGCTTAATCGCCTAACCAGCCCCTCGGTGGAAGGAGGAAGTGGGACAGGAAGTCCCACTCCTCCTGAAGCCCCCACTTCTCCCCCCCCCCCCCAAAAAAAAAAAAATTACATGCCAAATGTGGCATGTAAGGGGGTGAGGAGTGGGATTAGCGGAAGTTCCAATTTTGGGTGGAGCTCCGCTTTAAGAAGATCATTCTCAAGCCTTAACTTTAGAGGCAGGGAGTTCCAAAACTGTGCTCCCTGGAACGCACTCATACTCCCTCCGCATTTTTTTTTTTTTAAATTTAGAAAATCACCAAAGTTTCTAAATTAGCCGACCTTAAGGTACGGTTGGGCACATACTTGGTGAATTTTTCCTGCAGGTACACTGGCCCCTTACCATGGGTGGCCCTGTGCACCATACATCAAGTCTTAAACAGAACCCGTTCCTTCACGGGTAGCCAATGCAAGGCTCTTAACGATGGAGTGATGTGGTCACGACGACCAACACCCGTAAGCAGCCTCGCAGCGGCATTCTGAATAAGTTGCAGTTTGTGCAAGAAAGGGTAAGCCCAGGTACAAGGCATTGCAGTAGTCCAAATCGACTTCCGATAATGGCATTAACCATGGAGATCTTATGCGGTTCCTCAATGAATCGAAAAGTCGACCTCAGGAGTTTCAAGTGGTAGTGGCATGAACTCACCACCTGGTTTACCTGTGATCGCAGCGCCAATCTCTCGTCCAAGATTCCCCCCAAATCCCTGACCTGGTTAACTGGCGCTGGGACCGATGAAAACGAGTCCAGGTAGGAAAACCACCCGACCATGGCCGATTGCATAAAACCATGCACTCAGTCTTGGAGCCATTAAAGCGGTGGTTCACCCTAAATATACTATGTTCCATGCGATCCAGCATACTGGCGTCAGCGCCAGTACGCTGTTTTTTTTTTTATTGCTCCACTTACTGTGTAATCATTCATTTTCATTTATCTCCCCCAAGGTGGATGGCGCCGCTATAGCCCGTCACGGCTTCCGAAAATAGCCGATTTAGGACTTGGGTATTTCCGCCGCTATACGGCGCCTGCGCACAGACCTAGGAGCTGACAGCGCAGGCGCCGTATGGCTATGGCGCGTCACGCCCTCCGAAAAAAGCCGAAATAGGACTCGGAGAAATACGGCGCCTGCGCAGTCAGCTCCTAGGTCTGTGCGCAGGCGCCGTAAATACCCGAGTCCTAAATCGGCTATTTTCGGAAGCCGTGACGGGCTATAGCGGCGCCATCCACCGCGGGGGAGATAAATGAAAATTAAAATGATTACACAGTAATCCTTGAGGGACTCCACAGGACAGGGGACTATCAGAAGAGCAGTGCAATTCCAGCCTTACTCTCTGAACCCTGTCCTGCAGGAATGAGGTCACCCATGCCAATGCTGCACCATCAATGCCTGCCACTGTCCCTAATCGATCAAGCAGTCTAGAATGGTCGATGGTATCGAATGCTGCCGACAGATCCAGCATTACCAAGGCCGAAGCCTCATTTCTGTCCAGGGCCCAGAGGAGATCGTCCCGGACTTTGGTCAAGGCGGTTTCCGGACTTCTTCCTGGTCGGAATCCAGATTGGAAATCATCGAAAATGGAATTGGACTCGAGATGGGTCTGAATTTGCCACACTGCGGCTCGTTCCATGATTTTTGCCAGAACCGGTAGGGTGGAAATGGGTCGATTATTGCTCAACACGGAGCGTGCCAGGTTAGCTTTCTAATATTTTTTTCACCTTAATGCATCCTAAGCATTAAGGTGAAAAAACATCCGATGGTATCGCCCCCCCCCCCCAGCCCCCGTTTTACTTACCTGACCGTTCGAAAGTCCCGGGCGCGTCCATGTGATCCTCTTCGGTTCCCAGCCTGGCCGTTTATTGGCTAGGCTGGGCGGATTGATAGCAGCGCAGCCATTGGCTGGCGCTGCTGTCACAGTGGATGGCGCGGCTCGCCGGGGCCGAGTGATAAAGTCGGCGGCTATGCCCGCCGCTGCATCACTGGAGCGCGCTCGCAAAAGCTTTCCACCGTGCGAGCTCCCTCGCATTAAAGTGGAATGCTTTTGCGAGCAGGACCTGAGACAGCCGCCGAGGGACCCCAGAAGACAGGGGGACACTTTGTGCAAAACGAGCCACACAGTGGAGGTAAGTAGAACATGTTTGACTTTAGCGACCCTTTAAGTTACCTTTAAGTGTTGTCTAGGGGTGATAGCAGTAAACGAATGTCCAGTCCGTAATTAAAGGATTTTCTGAATGCTTTATTCCTCGGTCAAAACACGACCAACATCAACAGGAGGTAGACAGGGCAGGTTGATGAAGTAAAGGAACCTTGCAGTATCAGGCTTGGATAAACACGAAAGCCATCCTGCTCTCAGTAGGAATAATCACAGTTCGTCGCCAGTCCAGCCAGAGAGTTGGTGATGTGCCTCCGGACAGACCTCTGCCACAAGCCTGGCAGCCGAAGTGTCAATTTAGGTTACTGGGAGGAACAGGTCCCTGCCACCATCCTGGCTCTAAGGGTGCCTCTGCCACAGGCCTAGTACTTTCTTTTGATTGGATGAGCAGATCCTCCCAGTAAATGGAGTTACGGTCACCGGTTGACAGTTGAAATATACCTGTCACTGCCCGGTCACTAGATCCGATGGTTCGTCGCAGCCTCTCAGATAACCTGCCTCCGGGTTCTCCTCAAGCCCACCCCCCACAGCTTAGGATCTCTTTAGTAGTCGTGGGGACCCAGTAAGTCACATCTGCAAGGAACTCTGCGTAGCATGCGACCCCGGCCTGGTAGGCCATAACGCCCGGGTCTGTTGGATGCGCACACCCTAAAGGTGGGTGCCGCAGCTGGAACCCGCGAAGAACGCAGAAAAAAATGGCGCATGCCACAGATATACCCTTCCCCAGCATGCCCCGCGAGGGAAAACTCCTCCAATTGGCTGCTGGGGAAAAGTGGCTCTGCCAGAACCCCTTTAGCGCCACCTGCCGCCCAGGTATGGGATCGCATCCCTGGGAGCGCAGACTGACCCACAGGACAGTCCTGAAATGGCAGCAGGCCAAATTTATCAAAATTAGGAATGGGAGCAACAATACCCTCCCACTCCCCCACTAACTTTAGTGTAGTGCCCGTACTAAAAGTGTGTGTATCTACATCTCTCTCTACATCTCTCTCTCTCTCCACATCTCTCTCTCTCTCCACATCTCTCTCTACATCTCTCTCTCTCTCTCTACATCTCTCTCTCTCTCCACATCTCTCTCTCTCTCTCCACATCTCTCTCTCTACATCTACATCTCTCTCTCTACATCTACATCTCTCTCTCTACATCTACATCTCTCTCTCTCTACATCTACATCTCTCTCTCTCTACATCTACATCTCTCTCTCTCTACATCTACATCTCTCTCTCTCTACATCTACATCTCTCTCTCTCTACATCTACATCTCTCTCTCTCTACATCTACATCTCTCTCTCTCTACATCTACATCTCTCTCTCTACATCTACATCTCTCTCTCTACATCTCTCTCTCTACATCTACATCTCTCTCTCTACATCTACATCTCTCTCTCTACATCTACATCTCTCTCTCTCTACATCTCTCTCTCTACATCTACATCTCTCTCTCTCTACATCTCTCTCTCTCTACATCTCTCTCTCTCTACATCTCTCTCTCTCTACATCTCTCTCTCTCTACATCTCTCTCTCTCTACATCTCTCTCTCTCTCTACATCTCTCTCTCTCTCTACATCTCTCTCTCTCTCTACATCTCTCTCTCTCTACATCTCTCTCTCTCTCTACATCTCTCTCTACATCTCTCTCTCTCTCTCTCTACATCTCTCTCTCTCTCTCTACATCTCTCTCTCTCTCTCTACATCTCTCTCTCTCTCTCTACATCTCTCTCTCTCTCTCTCTCTACATCTCTCTCTCTCTCTCTCTCTACATCTCTCTCTCTCTCTCTCTACATCTCTCTCTCTCTCTCTACATCTCTCTCTCTCTCTCTCTACATCTCTCTCTCTCTCTCTACATCTCTCTCTCTCTCTCTCTACATCTCTCTCTCTCTCTCTACATCTCTCTCTCTCTCTCTCTACATCTCTCTCTCTCTCTCTACATCTCTCTCTCTCTCTCTCTCTACATCTCTCTCTCTCTACATCTCTCTCTCTCTCTCTCTACATCTCTCTCTCTCTCTCTACATCTCTCTCTCTCTCTACATCTCTCTCTCTCTCTCTCTACATCTCTCTCTCTCTCTCTCTCTACATCTCTCTCTCTCTCTCTCTCTCTACATCTCTCTCTCTCTACATCTCTCTCTCTCTCTCTCTACATCTCTCTCTCTCTCTCTCTCTCTCTACATCTCTCTCTCTCTCTCTCTCTCTCTACATCTCTCTCTCTCTCTACATCTCTCTCTCTCTCTACATCTCTCTCTCTCTCTACATCTCTCTCTCTCTCCACATCTCTCTCTCTCCACATCTCTCTCTCTCCACATCTCTCTCTCTCTCTCTCTACATCTCTCTCTCTCTCTCTCCACATCTCTCTCTCTCTCTCTCCACATCTCTCTCTCTCTCTCTCTACATCTCTCTCTCTCTACATCTCTCTCTCTCTCTACATCTCTCTCTCTCTCTCTCTCTCTCTACATCTCTCTCTCTCTCTCTCTACATCTCTCTCTCTCTCTCTCTCTCTACATCTCTCTCTCTCTCTCTACATCTCTCTCTCTCTCTCTACATCTCTCCCTCTCTCTCTACATCTCTCCCTCTCTCTCTACATCTCTCCCTCTCTCTCTACATCTCTCCCTCTCTCTACATCTCTCCCTCTCTCTACATCTCTCCCTCTCTCTACATCTCTCCCTCTCTCTACATCTCTCCCTCTCTCTACATCTCTCCCTCTCTCTACATCTCTCCCTCTCTCTACATCTCTCCCTCTCTCTACATCTCTCCCTCTCTCTACATCTCTCCCTCTCTCTACATCTCTCCCTCTCTCTACATCTCTCCCTCTCTCTACATCTCTCCCTCTCTCTACATCTCTCCCTCTCTCTACATCTCTCCCTCTACATCTCTACCTCTCTCTACATCTCTCTCTACATCTCTACCTCTCTCTACATCTCTCTCTACATCTCTCCCTCTCTCTACATCTCTCCCTCTCTCTACATCTCTCCCTCTCTCTACATCTCTCCCTCTCTCTACATCTCTCCCTCTCTCTACATCTCTCCCTCTCTCTACATCTCTCCCTCTCTCTACATCTCTCCCTCTCTCTACATCTCTCCCTCTCTCTACATCTCTCCCTCTCTCTACATCTCTCCCTCTCTCTACATCTCTCCCTCTCTCTACATCTCTCCCTCTCTCTACATCTCTCCCTCTCTCTACATCTCTCCCTCTCTCCCTCTCTCTACATCTCTCCCTCTCTCTACATCTCTCTCACACACACACACACATAAATTGATACAATGTATCTCTCTCGCCAATTCACAAACACTGAAAACATGTGGGCGGGGCTTCATAGTGACTGATCACTCCAATAGCCAATCAAAGGCCATCACGTCAATTAGATGACCTGAAATCAGACGTTGCGGGTGCCGATTGTTAGAATGGGGCCTGGGGGCTCTCAGGGAGACCCTGGTCTCTGTGCGGCGCGCTCCCAGCGCAAATGGGAGATACTGTACAGCCCTACAGATAAAAAAAATAGAGACCCCAGTCCAGCGGGGAAGCATATTTGCGTACGGTCGGCGAAGGGGTTGAGCAGTGTACTTCGGCGCCATTCCATGAGTGTTAAAGTGTGATATGTTGGGCTGGGCATCTATTTACTCGCCGCAACATTTTATATTTTACCAAACAATCATGTATTATATTGTGCATTAAAATGTCATTTCAAAACAATTACATTTGAAAAACTGCTGCGCAAAATAATGTGTGACATTGCAACACCCACCATTTTATTCTCTATGGCCTTTTTTTTTTATAAAGCAAAGAGGGGGGGGGGGTTAGAATGCAGTTTTTTGGGGGTGGGGGGTTATATTTTAACATGCCTGTGAGAAGTGCCAGAATTGGTCTGGGATTTGGTTGGGTTCTCCATCGTCAGATTTGTACCTCCTATAATTATATTTGGCTGGCGGAACCAGAAGGTTCATTTGAAGGTTCGTGCGATTCCAGCTCCGAAAGCAGAGCTGGCCGGAACATTCTGGAATATCTAGAAGGAAGTCGATGGTCCGGTGTATATGGTTAAATATCCATTTGTTTGTTTGGAGAAGAAGCCGCTTACATGACAGAACAAAGGTTACATTGTATCTCTAGGAACATGGAACATATATCCTCATATCTGGCTGTATAGATAATCAAGTCTTATCCCAGCAATCTACATTCACTCCAATCATTCCTCTAATGGATCCTGGGGGCCCCCCTTGTATATTGTCACGGGGCATCAATATGTGTAGTGATATGGCAAATCAATAAAAAATAAGGAGCTACTAAAACATCCCACAAATCAGACGCAAGATTAGTAACAAAACACATCATGGGGTGCGACCTTTCACCCCAGAGGAACCCTAAAATAACTTCCAAGGCCAAATGGTGAGGGAAGAATGTCCCTTACATTGGTGATCAGTGAGAAGAATGTCCCTTACATTGGTGATCAGTGAGAAGAATGTCCCTTACATTGGTGATCAGTGAGAAGAATGTCCCTTACATTGGTGATCAGTGAGAAGAATGTCCCTTACATTGGTGATCAGTGGGAAGAATGTCCCTTACATTGGTGATCAGTGAGAAGAATGTCCCTTACATTGGTGATCAGTGAGAAGAATGTCCCTTACATTGGTGATCAGTGAGAAGAATGTTCCTTACATTGGTGATCAGTGAGAAGAATGTCCCTTACATTGGTGATCAGTGAGAAGAATGTCCCTTACATTGGTGATCAGTGAGAAGAATGTCCCTTACATTGGTGATCAGTGGGAAAAAATAAAATAAAATAAAAATCTATCTACATCAAAGCTGGAATCTCTCCATGCTATACAAGGAAGTACGGGTAAAAAATAAATAAAGGGAGGAAAAAAAAAAAAAAAGCGGCTTTGCTTATTGTAACAAATCAAGTTCTCGTGGTCTCACCTCTACTATGCAGGTCCTAGTAGTAAAGTATCTTATGGGCCGCAATAGAGAAGAAAGGAAGGGAGCAGTCAAGTCAGAAAACATTGCAGATTTCTGCTGAGCTCGCGTCATGTGCTGCATAAATATCTAAAAATACAAACATAAAAAATAAAAATTGTTTGGCTGGTCCCATGGAGGACCGGAGCGCAGACACATCACAACGTGCGATTAGATTCTATTTATACCAAAAGGACAAAGTGTGAGACTCAGAATAGAGAATTAGGTGACGAAGTGCAACGAGACTCACGTGAGACCCTCGTCTTACACATCCAAAAAAACGCAGAATTTAAAGTACACGCCCACCCAATCACTGAGCCCCACTGACAATTGGCGAGTTGGAATCGCCACAATGGCCCTTTGGGTGCCATTCATTCTAAAAATGAGGAAATGCAGTGCGATTGTTGCAACAGAATTGCGCAGCAATTCACGCAAAACACAAAAGAAATGGTAATATATGAATAAAATGTCAAAAAAAAAAAAAATGTATATAATAATAATTAAAAAATCATCATAAATAAATATCGATCAACTCCTACCCTTATTTTTTTTTTTGAATAGTAAATACCCCCCCCCCCCCCCCCAAAAAAAAAAAACATCGTTAATAATATATTTCTTTTGTGTTAGGGTGTTTATATTATTATATTATAATTTTTTTAATTTCGTTTTTACTTTAAAAGAGGAACTGCAGTCCGCTCACATAATTTGTAATAAAAACATCTTTGCCATTCTGAAGCTTCCCTCCAACCCCTTTGCGCATATGTTATATATACGCGCGCACGCACGCACGCACGCACACGCGCACACACACAGTGATTCTGTACTTGCCAAATATGCTGCAGAAATCTCCCTCCACTGGAGTCGGGCTGCAGCCATTTTAACTGTGGGCAGCTGAAGCTGCTGCCTGTTCACTTCCTGGATTTACACAGAGGCACGCCTCCAGCTCTCATTGGCCCTCATATGACTCATCCCTCCTCCCTTCCTGGCAAACTCTCAGGAGAGACAGTGACAGAGAGCCGTGTGTGATGTCATGAGCCTAGAGACCAATGACAAGACACAGGAAGTGGGCTGTATAAAGGATTTACTGGCAGAAAAAAAGTTTTAATTATTATTATAATAATAATACAGGATTTATATAGTGCCAACAGTTTGCGCAGCACTTTACAACATGGGGGGCAGAGAGCACACTTACGATACAAATCAGTATAGGGAGGGATCAGAGGGCCCTGGTCGTTAACTATCCAAGAAAGTTAAAACAAGGGAAGAAGATTTAATAAATGGAAAGTTGGGGGGGGGGGGGGGGGGGGGGGGGTGGGAAGGTCCATTATTTTTTTATTACATAGTATCAATTTGATTATTTTTATTAGTGTATTTAAAATGTATTAATAAATATTATTAGGGTGCGAACACATTATCACTATAGTATTAACACCCTAACAAAAATATTAAATAAATAATAATTTGTTACTAAATATTAAACACCCTAACAAAAATGTATTTAAAATACACCCCAATTGGGAGCTGTGGTGGCTCAACGTGATTGGCACTGCGCTGACAAGCCATTCACCTCTGCAGCCAAGGGTTCGGATCCCGGTCTCGGCTACATGTGAATTGAGTTTGGTGGTCTCAGCCCGGCTCCCGGTGGGTGTGCTATGCAAGGTACGCCTGTGCTTAGTACGCCCCCCCCCCCCACAAAAACCACCACACTTGCACACACACGAAATTGGTTTAAAACACACGCACTTTGGCCATGCGGTCTCTTAAAAAAATAAAGAGAGGCGAAGGACCTACGGGGCTGGCTGGGTGGGCTAGGCCCCCTCACTCCCTCATAGGGGGAGTCCCTCTGCCCCATTGGGGTCCCATTGGGCCCCAGTTGGGCTCCCAAGAGGAGCAGGTAGGGCGGGGTGAGTGGGAGGCCCCCCTTCACACCCGCCATTGCCACCAGGGGCATGGAGAAGGATGGTGATTGCCTCCGGGGGGAGGGTCTGCCTACTCCCAACTCCTGCAGTCCGGCTCCTCTCTCTTGAGTTCACGCACAAAAATACACTTTAAAAAATAAAAAAAAATAAAAAAAAAGGAAAAAAAAATAAATAAAATACACCCCAATTAAAATATATTAATTAATAATTAAACACTCTAACAAAAATGTATTTAAGTATTAACGCCCCCCCAAATGAGAGAGAGAGACAGAGACAGAGAATATAATAATTTAAACCACTTAAGGACCACCTCCTGCACATTTACGTTGGCAGAATGGCACGGCTGGGCACATGCATGTACAGGTACGTCCTGTGCTAGTACCCAGCCGGGGGTCACGGGCGGGCTCCCGTGACCCGGTCCGAAGCTCCGGGACTCGATCGCCACTGGAGTGCGGCGATCGGTCCCCAGAGCTGAAGAACGAGGAGAGCCGTGTGTAAACACACCTTCCCCGTCCTTCACTGTGGTGGCAGCATCGATCGCGTCATCCCTTTTATAGGGGGGGGGACGTGATCGATGGCGTCACACCTACAGGCACACCCCCCCTACAGTTGTAAACACACATTAGGGAAAACATAACCCCTTGAGCGCCCCCTTGTGGTTAACTCCCAAACTGCAACTGTCATTTCCACAGAAAACAATGCAATTTAAATGCATTTTTTGCTGTGAAAATGACAATGGTCCCAAAAATGTGTCAAAATTGTCCGAAGTGTCCGCCGTAATGTCGCAGTCAAAAAAAAAAAAAAAAAAAAGGCTGATCGCCGCCATTAGTAGTAAAAAAAAATAATGCAATAAAACTACCCCGTTTTGTAAACGCTATAAATGTCACAGATATTGCGTGAAATTCGCTCGCATTAAAGTCGCAAGTTCCCGCCACGCGCAGTGTGACTGGGGCCTGAAATCTTACATAATCTTCAGCGTAATAAAAATAATTTTTTAATTGGCTATCAATGTTGCAGCGGTCAGTAAAATAATCCTTGGTGATCCCGCCATAAAGATCCTGGTTTAGGGATCTCACGTCGCATTAAAAAGGTTCTGTTCACACGTGTTCGAATCTCGGACGGAATCGCCGCGATTTTGCCCGCGATTTCAAAATGTGCTGTCAAAAAGGTTTCGTGTTCAGATGCCATTCATTTCAATTGTTCACTCTGAGGCGCGGCCTTCGCGGTGGGGGAGGGGTTGCAGAAATATGTAGACATTCTGCATTTTTCTGCAAGGTGTCAGAGATCACCTGAGGTCACAATCCGATGTCACCGCAGTGCTAGAGGAATTACCCGAGATGTCCCTTTTAGCCCAGGTTCACATTGGAGCGCTTTGGCATGTCCAATCGGCAGCAATTGCCGGCAAAGGCACCGTTTTCACAAGTAGGGGAACCATGTGCTTACACACACACACACACACACAAGTCGCGCTGAAGTCGCCTTGCAAAGTCGCGCTGTAAGTCGGTGAACAGACACTTGTGCGCTATTTGCGTGCTGAACCACGGCTTAGACGGACTGTCGCTGAAAGTGCCGCTATTCCTCACCCCCCCCCCCAATCCATTTTGAGGCTTGAGTATCCCCCCCTCCCCCCTTTGACAAAATCTATTGAGGAAAGATTTGAGAGCCTGCATTCCTTTGGGAGTATCTCACCAACAATGACATTTTTATTGCAGGGGATGCCCAAAATCTGGACTTGTATCTCAGTGAAAATGTATACTACTACTACACACAATATATACCCAAAAACATGCCATACAAACCTCTAGGAAGGGCACCAGCAGGCACATGTCTACAGTGCCTAATGGAAAATCTAGCCCTGGTTGGGGGTTTTAATGTCCTAGAACAGGGGGGGGGGGGGGGGGGGGGGGGGGTCTTCAAACTTTTCAAGCAAATGGCCACTTTATTGTCCTTCAGACTTTAGGAGGGCCGGATTTTGGCCTGCAGGGGCAGAAAATGTCACGGCCCAGCATCAGTGAGAATAAATATGGCCTCAGGGTTGGTGGTCAATAGGAGGAGGAGTAGTATTCCCCCTATTAGTAGGAAGAATAGTATCCCATCATTGGTATCCATGGAAGATATAGTGCCCCATTGTCGAGGTCAGCGAGAGGAATAGTGCCTCATATCAGTGGAAGGAATTGTGTCCCAAGGGCCGGATTAAGGCTAGCAAAGGGCCACATCTGGCCCTCGGGCCGCAGTTTGGAGACCCCTGTCCTAGAACGTAGAATAAATAGCAGTCTTCCTCCACTCCACCCCCATGAAAGTGGATTTACCTTTTTAAATCTAGGGAGGTATGGTGTATGTGTTGTATCCTTACAAAAATGTTACCTTGAAAGATGCCCATACAAATCGCAGATTTAAAAAAAAGGTAAATCCACTAGCAAAAAAATAAAGTATACAAATTGATACATTTAAACATCATTAAAAAAAAAAAATCCCCTTTCCTTTTTAATCTGCAGCCGCCGATTTCTGCCAAATGCAATATGGCCACATGAAGGTATACCACCTGTGCGGCAAGGGCCACACAGATGGTATACAGAGCCCCCCCCCCCCCCACACACACACACGTGTAATTGGCTGAATGATTTTTCCCAGAAGTCTCCAAAATGGATTGGGGAGGTGAGGGGATGAGGAATAGCGTCACTTTCACCTTTGAGCGACAGCCCATCTTCTAAAGCCGTGGTTCACACCAGTGCCGCTTCAGCACGCAAATAGCGCACAAGTGTCGGTTCACGAAAGGGCAAACCGACTTACAGCGCGACTTTGCAAGGCGACTTCAGCGCGACTTGTAGCAACTTACAACATGACTTCAAATTGCCCCCAGGACAGGTGACTTTGGCCAATCACAGAATTATCAGCTCTGTGGGAGGGGGAGGGGTTTGCCCAAAAACATTTTTTTTTTCCTGTAAAGTTGCTTCAGTTAAAGCGGATCTCCACCCAAAATTAAACATGATCGCATAAATACTACTCCTAAAGAATGCTGAAACTGATATTTTTAATTAAAATATTTACTGTACCATGAAACTGCTAGGGTTGTCCCTATACCAGTATCGGGAACGGTTCCGAGTATTTGCAGGAGTACTTGTACTCCCGCAAATACCCCCGATACCCAAATAGAATACGTGGGGGGACATGGCTGCAACATGTGGGGGGACATGGCTGCATATGTGGGGGGACATGGCTGCATATGTGGGGGGACATGGCTGCATATGTGGGGGGACATGGCTGCATATGTGGGGGGACATGGCTGCATATGTGGGGGGACATGGCTGCATATGTGGGGGGACATGGCTGCATATGTGGGGGGACATGGCTGCATATGTGGGGGGACATGGCTGCATATGTGGGGGGACATGGCTGCATATGTGGGGGGACATGGCTGCATATGTGGGGGGACATGGCTGCATATGTGGGGGGACATGGCTGCATATGTGGGGGGACATGGCTGCATATGTGGGGGGACATGGCTGCATATGTGGGGGGACATGGCTGCATATGTGGGGGGACATGGCTGGGGGGGGGGGGACATGGCTGCATATGTGGAGGGACATGGCTGGTGGGACATGGCTGCATATGTGCGGGGACATGGCTGCATATGTGGAGGGACATGGCTGCATATGTGGAGGGACATGGCTGCATATGTGGAGGGACATGGCTGCATATGTGGAGGGACATGGCTGCATATGTGGAGGGACATGGCTGCAGGGACATGGCTGCATATGTGGAGGGACATGGCTGGAGGGACATGGCTGCATATGTGGAGGGACATGGCTGCATATGTGCGGGGACATGGCTGCATATGTGCGGGGACATTTAAAAAAAGTATCAGTATTCGGTATCGGCGACTACTTGAAAAAAAAAGGGATTTTTAAATACAGCTTACCTGTAAAATCCTTTTCTTGGAGTACATCACGGGACACAGAGCGGCATATTCATTACTATGTGGGTTATATGGAGTACCTTCAGGTGTGGACACTGGCAATCTTCAAACAGGAAGTCCCCTCCCTATATAACCCCCTCCCCTAGAGGGAGTCCCTCAGTTTTGTAGCAAGCAGTATGCCTCCCAAAATGGTCACCCAAAAGAGGGGTGGGAGCTCTGTGTCCCGTGATGTACTCCAAGAAAAGGATTTTACAGGTAAGCTGTATTTAAAAATCCCTTTTTCTTTCTCGTACATCACGGGACACAGAGCGGCATATTCATTACTATGTGGGATGTCCGAAAGCAATGCTTTAATGAGGGGAGGGAGACATCTTCCAAAGAAGGATTCAATTTAGAGATAAACTCAAATCATAATAATTCCAACTTAGTCAAGAAAAAACTTTTTTTTTTTTTTTTTTTTTTTATAACCAAGGGTGTTTCTGATCCCGAGGATTTCAAACTGCAGCCTGTAGTACTGCCTGTCCAAAGGCAGAATCCGCATTCCTTCTCACGTCTAGTTGATAAAACCTTGTAAACGTGTGGACTGATGACCACGTTGCTGCCTTGCATATCTGAGCCATAGAGATCTGATGATGTGCTGCCCAAGAGGCGCCCATGGCCCTGGTAGAATGGGCCTTTACCGACAACGGAGGAGGCAACCTCTTCAACCCGTAGGCTTGAATGATTAATTGTCTAATCCATCTTGAGATGGTGGATTTTGCAGCTGCCTGCCCCTTCTTGGGGCCATCTGGTAGAACGAATAACACATCTGTTTTCCGGATCTTTTCTGTAGCTTTAAGATAGGCCTTCATGGCCCGGACAATATCCAAGGTATGCAGCAACCCCTCCTTTCTAGATGTAGGTTTTGGAAAGAAGGATGGAAGTACCAAATCCTGGTTTAAGTGAAATTTGGATATAACCTTTGGTAGAAAGGAAGGATGGGGCCGGAGAACTGCCCTGTCCTTATGCAGAACAAGATATGGTTCCTTACACGATAAGGCTGCTAATTCTGACACTCTCCTGGCCGAAACTATGGCGACCAAGAAAACCAATTTTCTTGTCAGTAAGAGTAAAGGAATCTCAGCCAGAGGCTCAAAAGGCTGTTTCTGTAGAGTGGACAGGACAAGATTTAAGTCCCAAGGACAAACTGGTGACTTGACAGGAGGATTAATACGCAAGACCCCCTGTAAGAAGGTCTTTACCAGCGAGTGGGTGGCCAGCGGCCTCTGAAACCACACTGACAGAGCTGAGATCTGTCCTTTGATTGTGCTTAGTGCCAGGCCTTTATCCACTCCTAGCTGGAGAAAAACTTAACACCCTATCAATAGTATATTTGCGGCAATTCCATCTTTTGGATTCACACCAGCCTATATAATTCCTCCACACCCTGTAATAAATTACCCTGGAGACCGGCTTTCTAGCCTTAATCAGGGTAGGGATTACCTGCCTAGACAGACCCCTACCCCTGAGAATCAGGGATTCAGCCTCCAGGCCGTCAAATTTAGACGTTGTAATGTAGGGTGGAGGATCGGGCCTTGTGAGAGTAGGTCTGGTTGTAGAGGAAGAGTCCAAGGGTCTCCCACTGCCATATTCAGGACTAGCGAGTACCAAGCCCTCCGGGGCCAAGCTGGAGCTATTAGAATGACTGGCTTGTGCTCCACTCTGATCCTGCGCAACAGGCGGGGGAGTAACTGTAGTGGAGGGAATGCATATAGAAGTTTGAATTGATGCCAAGGGCACACCAACGCATCGGTTCCGCAGGCCATAGGATCCCTCGCTCGCGACACGAACCTGTCTAGTTTCTTGTTGAACCTGGATGCCATTATATCTACGTCTGGCGTTCCCCACCTCTGGCAGATTGTCTGAAAGACCTGGGGATGCAGAGACCACTCCCCTGGCAACAGACTCTGGCGACTTAAGAAGTCTGCCTGCAGGTTGTCCACTCCTGGAATGAATATCGCTGAAATGCAGGGTACATGAGCCTCTGCCCATTGAAAAATCAAGTTCACTTCCCTTTGAGCGGCCTGGCTCCTGGTTCCCCCTTGGTGGTTTATGTATGCCACCGCCGTGGCATTGTCTGACTGGATTCTCACCGGGAACCCCTTTAATCTGGAGGTCCACGCCAACAGGGCTAGGCGAGCCGCTCTGATTTCCAAGATATTGATGGAGAGCTGCCTCTCTGCTTTCACCCAAGTTCCCTGGCGGGAGAACCC
Source organism: Rana kukunoris (assembly GCA_029574335.1). NCBI lineage: Eukaryota > Metazoa > Chordata > Amphibia > Anura > Ranidae > Rana > Rana kukunoris. Next base: position 54,885 of record JAJQKJ010002091.1, read on the forward strand.
CTCGAAGACCGCCCCCCAGCCTGCCAGGCTGGCGTCTGTGGTAACTACCTTCCAGACAACAGGGCTGAAGGATCTTCCCTTTAGAAGGTTCTGAGGGTTCAACCACCAGGCCAGGCTTTGTCGGACCCTTGATGATAGCGTCAAAGGGGACTCTAAGGCATGTGCCCTCTTGCCCCAGGCTGCTAAAATGGCTGCCTGTAGGACGCGAGTGTGGATCTGAGCGTAAGGTACTGCCTCGAATGTGGCCACTAGCTTGCCTAGTAATCGCATACACAGGCGAATAGTTGGTCTTCTCTTGTTTATAACCAACTGAACCAACCCCTTGATCGCCTTGATCTTTACAAGGGGCAGGAACACCTTTTGACGTTCCGTGTCTAACCTCATGCCGAGGTATTCCAACTGCTTTGTAGGCTGGAATGCTGACTTTCCCTGGTTTAGGACCCAGCCGAATTCTTCGAGGTACCGAACCGTGAGGTTTACTGCCTTCTGCAGACCCGTCCGTGAATGATCTATAATTAAAAGGTCGTCCAAGTATGCTAGGACTGTGACTCCTTGGATTCTTAAATTGGCCAGAACTGGGGCTAGGATCTTCGTGAATACCCGGGGGGCCGTGGCCAGCCCGAAAGGGAGCGCCCTGAATTGGAAGTGTCGCTGCCCGACCGCGAAGCGTAAAAACCTTTGATGCAACTGACAGATTGGTACATGAAGGTAAGCATCTTTTATGTCTATGGAGGCCAGAAAATCGTTCTTCTGAAGCGCGGCGGCTGCTGACCGGATGGATTCCATCCGGAAGGACCGCACCCTTAGATAACCGTTTAACCTCTTTAGGTCCAAGATTGGCCTGACATCGCCGTTGGGCTTTGGTATGACAAAGAGATTGGAATAGAAACCTAGGCCTTGCTCTTGGGCTGGCACTTCTAAAATTACGTCCTGGCAAAGCAGGTGATCCAAGGCTGCCAGCATTGAGGCCTTCCTTGCTGGATCCCTTGGTAGCCTTGATTCTTGAAAATGAGGCGGAGGATACCTTAGAAATTCCAGTCTGTAACCTGTGGTTACAGATGCCCGGACCCATTTGTCGGGGATCTTGGCTTCCCAAACTTCTGAGAAGAGACGAAGCCTTCCCCCCACCCGTGAGAGTGGGGGCGCCCCTTCATAAGGCAGACTTAGGGGCTGCCTTTGACGGCTTGCGATACCACGGCTTCTTACCCCCAGGGGTTTGTCCCTGCGATCTACTGTTACCGTTGGATCGCGCAGGCGGCCGTCGATACTGCCTGGAATTAGAGGGCCCCGAGACAGGAAAAAGCTGCCTTTTAAATGTAGGAGCCCGGAATGTCTTTTTGACCGGTAAAAGGGTACTCTTGCCATTTGAAATAGTCTGAATATATTTATCCAGATCCTCTCCGAAGAGTCGCCCTCCATGGAAGGGAAATCCTGCCAGAAGCTTTTTGCATGGGGATTCTGCCGCCCAGTTCTTCAACCATAAGAGCCTTCTCATGTGTACCAAACATAGTGATAAACGAGAAGCCTGCTGGATGGAATCTTTTATAGCATCTACCGCAAAACACAGAACTCTGGGAATGTCAGCAAACTCTTCTGCTTGTTGGGTAGGCATGTCTTTTAACATCTCTTTTGTCTGGTCTTTTAATGCCTGACAAACTCCAATTGCAGCTACCGCTGGCTGCACCACTGCTCCTGCCGTAGCAAAGGATGCTTTTAAAAGTGTTTCTAATCTTTTATCAACCGGATCTCTAAACATATGTATATTTTCCACCGGGCAAGTTAGTGATTTAGTCACACATGAGATGGCTGCATCCACTACTGGGAGCTTCCATCTCTTGGAGAATTTTTCCTCCATGGGATAAATGACCGCAAATCTTTTCGGTGGCAGAAAAACCCTGTCCGGCCGTACCCAATCCCGAAAGATCAATTCCTCCAAGAGAGGATGGACCGGAAAAACTGCGTTGCTTAACGGGGCTCTCAAAGAGCCCAGAGAGGATACCGGAGGAACCTGAGGTTCTGGTAATGGCAAGCTAAATGCCGAGCGGACCATGTCCGTCAAAGACTGTACCCACAGTCTTTCTGTCTGGGAGTCTGAAAATGGTTCCTCAGAGGTAGACCCCTCAATCCCTGAACCCTCTTGGTTCAGGTCCAGTTGATCCTCCTGTGATTCTAATTCCTCCGGAGAGAGAATCTCAGCATCTGAGGATACACTGCCTGGTGATGGGGATCTAACCCGTTTCTTACCAGGAATAGCTCTAGCAATCAATGCTGCTATTCTCTCTTCTAGCCCCCCTAGGGATACGGCTAGCATCTCCTCTGTGATAAACACAGGGCTGGGCTGATCCGGGCCAGCCTCCGCACCAGATCCCCCTAATGGCTCATCCAAGGCGCTTCTTAAATTAATAAGCTGCGGGGAAAGAATCGGCATATCAGAATCAGAAAGGGAACCCTTTTGTTTTTTGGTCTTTTTTGTACCCTTTGACCCCGAACCCTTGGAAGCCATAATAAAAAATCGAGGGACTCCGCCCACACAACAGACTGTAGTGGCCAGGAGTACAATTCCAGAGTTTAGGGGAAAGTAGATCACTAGTGTCCCCACAAACTGATGGGCCTGTATGTTGGTCTTTTTTTTTTTTTTTTTTTTTTTAAATAATTATATATTTTCTATGACCATACATAATGCCCCTAACTTAAGTTTGCCAGCCTCCAACCTGCTGTCAAATAAGGGGGATTCTTTGGCTTAACAATAGACATTGGGACAAAGTCCACATGTACTACCCCTTTTCCGCCACCGGGAGTCACTGTTCTGCCGCCCTGCGTCCTCTCTTGAAACAATCAGCCACAGACTGAGCCCTGACAAGGCCTGCTGTCTATAACAGCAGAAGGGCGCGCCTGTATGACGCCGCAGGCCCGCCCCCCCCCGCCCTCCCGTCCGGATGGCGCGAAAATTCGTCAATAAGACGCGCGCGTGCACGCGCGCGCGCGCGCGTACCCGGAAACAGGAAGAACATGGAGGAGCCGCGCTGCTGGAGATCCATGGCGCAGAAACGGCGGCAGATTCAAAAACTCCCGGCCAGGTAGGACTCTTTTAAGGCCCCTAAGGATCCTTTACTAGCCTCTAGGAAGAAACAGCAGGTTAGCTAGCAACACACTTTAGACAGGGGGGCCTAGTAATGGGGGGAGAAAGGGTGTCATCCTGTCTCTAAGACATAGTGATCACAGTTGCCCATGCAGAGCATACTCAGGCTATCCCCCCTTTTAGGTTACCCCGGGGAGCCTGCTGTCGAACCAAGTCCCGCAGGCTCCCCCTTACCTGCTCCATGCTGCAGGATGTTTGACCAGCAAACTGATCCAGTCTTCTCCCATCTCCGTGGGTAGCGTAGTAGACCTTCAGGCCCTGGGGTCCTATGAAGGTACCCACTGTCCTGGACCTATATAGCACCCTGGCAAAACAGGAACCTTATGGTTTTTGCAAACTCCAAGTCCTGGGCCCAGGGTCCAGCCCTCCAAAGAGGAGCATTATAGGCAAAACCCCACGGTTTGGGGCCCGGGTACTGTCCACTTTGGCACTGAGGCTCCTTGGACAGATCCGGTTAGCCCGCCCTTAATCCCAAAGGATGTGGAGCAAAGCTATTCCGTGACCAACACCTAAGACACTGGCGAAAAAACTGAGGGACTCCCTCTAGGGGAGGGGGTTATATAGGGAGGGGACTTCCTGTTTGAAGATTGCCAGTGTCCACACCTGAAGGTACTCCATATAACCCACATAGTAATGAATATGCCGCTCTGTGTCCCGTGATGTACGAGAAAGAAAAAGTATCGGTACTTGTACTCGGTCCTAAAAAAGTGGTATCGGGACAACCCTAGAAACCGCATGGGCTTCCGGTCTGCCTCCCTCGGGTTCCTCTTAGTTTCCTGTCCCTTGTAGTGTCTTCTGGGAGCTTGTGTCATAGCTCCCTTGATATCGTATTCTACCCTGTTAGACAAGATATCGCGCGATTTCGAGGAAGAGGCATGGCAACACAGACGCCAAAGCCGCTGCTCGCGCGCATGCGCGAGATCGAGCGGTAGATGCTGGGAGATCAGCATCCACCGAAACAGGGAAGTGCCGGGCTGTGGGCTTATGCCCACAGTTAAAATGGAGAAGAAACCGGAAGGGCAAATAAAAGTTATTTTTTAAAACTGGATAGCAGCGGAGCAGCCGGGGGAGACGGGACACATGAGTTTGGCAAATTAGTGTCATTTAAAATGTTAAGTAGCCATTACTAAAAAAAACGTTTTTGGCGTGGGAGGTCCGCTTTAAGACGGAGATCCGACTTTGGAGGCGACTTCCATTGAAATTAATGGGTACAGGTCGCCTGGAAGTCGGATTGAAGTGGTACAGGAACCTTTTCTATAGTCGGAGCGACCTCAGTAGTGTACATTAAGACGGCTCCATTCACTTCAATGGAATTTCTCATGTCGGGCGACACAAGTCGGATCCCAAGTCAATGCGGCAATGTGAACCGGCGCTTAAAGTGGAGTTCCATCCGTTTTTTTTTATGTTTGTCTGTGCTGCATGCCCTAATCTCATAGCGTTCAGAATATACATTTTTATTTATTTTGTTGCTTGTAAATACCTTTTATTTTGTAGCCCTTCATTACGTCCTCCTCCTTATTAGCCTAGACATGTGCAGACTGGAATATTTCGTTTTGGTTTTTCGTTTTGAAAATAAAAATTTAGTTACTCACGAAAATCATTTTGATTTATTTCGTTTTTCGTTGGGAATAGCTTTCGTCCGAAAATCCAATAATACTTGGTTTCTGTCGAATGGTCAAAAGAATATTCGACGGAACGTCGAATCTTTACGTCGAATCATACATTTCCGTTCGAATATTCCGCCTACAAGAATTCTAATGTTGTATGCCTAGTAATAATGTCCAATCTATTTTCTCATAAATTGAAATCTAATCTCTATAATGTCGTCCAATCTTTTCCCCGTTAGGTCGTCCAATCTTTTCCCCGTTAGGTCGTCCAATCTTTTCCCCGTTAGGTCGTCCAATCTTTTCCCCGTTAGGTCGTCCAATCTTTTCCCCGTTAGGTCGTCCAATCTTTTCCCCGTTAGGTCGTCCAATCTTTTCCCCGTTAGGTCGTCCAATCTTTTCCCCGTTAGGTCGTCCAATCTTTTCCCCGTTAGGTCGTCCAATCTTTTCCCCGTTAGGTCGTCCAATCTTTTCCCCGTTAGGTCGTCCAATCTTTTCCCCGTTAGGTCGTCCAATCTTTTCCCCGTTAGGTCGTCCAATCTTTTCCCCGTTAGGTCGTCCAATCTTTTCCCCGTTAGGTCGTTAGGTCGTCCAATCTTTTCCCCGTTAGGTCGTCCAATCTTTTCCCCGTTAGGTCGTCCAATCTTTTCCCCGTTAGGTCGTCCAATCTTTTCCCCGTTAGGTCGTCCAATCTTTTCCCCGTTAGGTCGTCCAATCTTTTCCCCGTTAGGTCGTCCAATCTTTTCCCCGTTAGGTCGTCCAATCTTTTCCCCGTTAGGTCGTCCAATCTTTTCCCCGTTAGGTCGTCCAATCTTTTCCCCGTTAGGTCGTCCAATCTTTTCCCCGTTAGGTCGTCCAATCTTTTCCCCGTTAGGTCGTCCAATCTTTTCCCCGTTAGGTCGTCCAATCTTTTCCCCGTTAGGTCGTCCAATCTTTTCCCCGTTAGGTCGTCCAATCTTTTCCCCGTTAGGTCGTCCAATCTTTTCCCCGTTAGGTCGTCCAATCTTTTCCCCGTTAGGTCGTCCAATCTTTTCCCCGTTAGGTCGTCCAATCTTTTCCCCGTTAGGTCGTCCAATCTTTTCCCCGTTAGGTCGTCCAATCTTTTCCCCGTTAGGTCGTCCAATCTTTTCCCCGTTAGGTCGTCCAATCTTTTCCCCGTTAGGTCGTCCAATCTTTTCCCGTTAGGTCGTCCAATCTTTTCCCCGTTAGGTCGTCCCTTTTCCCCGTTAGGTCGTCCAATCTTTTCCCCGTTAGGTCGTCCAATCTTTTCCCCGTTAGGTCGTCCCTTTTCCCCGTTAGGTCGTCCATCTTTTCCCCGTTAGGTCGTCCAATCTTTTCCCCGTTAGGTCGTCCAATCTTTTCCCCGTTAGGTCGTCCAATCTTTTCCCGTTAGGTCGTCCAATCTTTTCCCCGTTAGGTCGTCCAATCTTTTCCCCGTTAGGTCGTCCAATCTTTTCCCCGTTAGGTCGTCCAATCTTTTCCCCGTTAGGTCGTCCAATCTTTTCCCCGTTAGGTCGTCCAATCTTTTCCCCGTTAGGTCGTCCAATCTTTTCCCCGTTAGGTCGTCCAATCTTTTCCCCGTTAGGTCGTCCAATCTTTTCCCCGTTAGGTCGTCCAATCTTTTCCCCGTTAGGTCGTCCAATCTTTTCCCCGTTAGGTCGTCCAATCTTTTCCCGTTAGGTCGTCCCGTTAGGTCGTCCAATCTTTTCCCCGTTAGGTCGTCCAATCTTTTCCCCGTTAGGTCGTCCAATCTTTTCCCCGTTAGGTCGTCCAATCTTTTCCCCGTTAGGTCGTCCAATCTTTTCCCCGTTAGGTCGTCCAATCTTTTCCCTATAATGTCAAATCTTTTCCCTAGAATGTCAAATCTCTCTATATCGAATTTTTACCGCAACGAAAACAAAGCACTTTTTATGTCGGATCTTTCGGTTTTTAGTTTCTTGCGAAAAAAAGATTTTCGGACGAAAATGCGTTCTAACGAAAACTAATGCACATGTCTAGCTAGGCCAGTGATGGCGAACCTTGGCACCCCCAGATGTTTTGGAACTACATTTCCCATGATGCTCATGCACTCTGCAATGTAAATCGAGCATCATGGGAAATGTAGTTCCAAAACATCTGGGGTGCCGAGGTTCGCCATCACTGGCCTAGGCTATTAAGTCACAAGGCTGTTTCCCAGTAGTCCTTGCAAACCTGACTGAAACCTATTACATTGCTTGTGCAGCACTGAGCATGTGCGAGATATGCAAAGCTGAAATCCAGGAAGTCATACAGTCTGGCTTCATGATGCCCACACTTAAGATGGCCACGGTCTATTTCTAGATTATAAACTAAATCTAAAAGCTGTAACAACCTAACAAAAAAACAGACCTTAGTTTACAGACTAACTTTACTAGAATACATTAAGCTTGTGTATTACAGGGGTATTTATATTTAAGAAGTGAAATTGTGGGTGGAACTCACCTTTAAATAGTGCGCCAAAATCGTGCAAAAATAAATAAAATGCTGGAACCAAACCGCTCACAGGCGCTACGCTCAGGTGTAAATGCAGCCTAAATCTCCTCTAAGAGGAGTTCCACCCTCCCCCCCCCCCCTAAAATTCTTAAATAATATTATATAATTAAAAAAATAAACTCGCACCTAAAAGGGCGGTTGCTATGCGGAAGTAGCTCTTCTGCCTCTTTAGGCTCATCCTACATCGCCGTGTCTTCTTGTGAATGAGCCGCGCAGCCTTCTGGGAACTGTGTGTATCCCAGGCGGCAGCCGCCCATTCACAATGCGCTGTGCGAGTCGCGCATGCGCAGTAGGAATCAGGCAGCGAACGAAGCCGTTTCCCTTAGTAAGGATGGAGGCGCCAGGACCGAGCGATCACCAGAGATCGCCGTCGGGGATAGATAGAGAGAATATATATTATATACACACACACACACACACACACACACACACATACATACATGGGTGTCCGCTCCATAGGGCAAGGGGGGGCACATGACCCCCCCTGGAAAATCAAGAAGATGTTGAAGAGTCTCGCGGCCGCGTCTGAGCAGTCCCAGGATGGGTGTCACACAGGCACAGCGAGCAGAGTGAAGACGCCTCCCCCTCCAGTGTTTATGTGTACACGAGGGGGGGGGGGGGGGGACCTGCTGCCTGTGCCACGCTGATGGCTGATCTGAAGTATTGAATGGGATGGAGAGGGGGGGGGGGTCTGTCTGTGCTGAAGGGGGGGGGTTGTGCTGAATGGGGGGTCCATCTGTGCGGAAGGGGGGTCTGTCTGTGCTAAAGGGGGGGGGGTCTGTGCTGAAGAAGAGGGGTCTGTACATTCTCTAGGCTATATTTATATGGGCATCGAGTAAAGCTGAATTATCTTAAGAGCTACTTCACACTGCCAGCTGGCCGCGATATCGGTAAAGCGCCGCTAAAAAGCGGCATTTTATGATAATTTTAGCTGCGCTATTCGGCCGTTAGCGGGGCACTTATAACCCCACTAGCGTTCGAAGAAAGGGTTAAATGCGACTATCACCCCTGCCAAAGTGCCCCCCCCTGAAAAAATTTCAGCGGATGACCATGTAAATATATATATATATATATATGGAAATTAAAGATTAATTCCTCGATTAATCTTTCATTTTTTTGATCGATCAAAATTCTTCACGTCACCGGACAGCGGGACTTCCCCTGCTGGGTGCGAGCAAACTGCACCCATTGGATGGAGGTATCTTTGTATCTGTGGAGCAGGAGGATGCATCAGGCTCCATCAGGGGAAGGGGGGGGCAAAATCAACCCATCGCTTTCCTGTCCTAAGCAGTTTTGTGCAGACAATTCTTTGTGTATCGGCAACATCTGTTCCGTGCGAAAGACTGTTCAGTTCCTCAGGGTGTATTGTCAATAAAATGCGATCGTGTCGGCTTCCAGAAAATGTAAACACTCTGGTATGTCTGCGTGACTGGCTAAAGTGATACCTACTATAAAGTGACTGACAGTCAATATACCAGATACGTTTAATAATTAAAGTTAAACATTAAACTTTAATAAAAATGTAGAAAAAGAAAAAATTACGTACGTCAGTGCTACATTTTGAATTTAATTTGTGAAGCCACTTGAGCCCCGAGCCGGTTTTTCAGATTTCGTGTTTACGAGACTAAAACATTTTTTTTTGCTAGATAATTACATAAAACCCCCAAACATTATATGTATATATTTTTTTTCTAACACCCTAGAGAATAAAATGGCAGTCATTGCAATACTTTTTGTTACACCGTATTTGCGCAGCGGTCTTACAAGCGCACTTTTTTTGGAAAAGATTCACTTTTTTGATTTAAAAAAAAAAAAAAAGTAAGACAACAATAAATTTGGCCCAATTTTTTTTACATATTGTGAAAGATAATGTTACGCCGAGTAAAATGATACCCAACATGTCACGCTTAAAAATTGCGCCCGCTCGTGGCATCAAACTTTTACCCTTAAAAATCTCGATAGGCGACGTTTAAAAAATTCTATAGGTTGCATTTTTTGAGATACAGAGGAGGTCTAGGGCTAAAATTATTGCTCTCGCTCTAACGATCGCGGCGATACCTCACTTGTGTGGTTTGAACGCCGTTTTCATATGCGGGTGCTACTCGCGTATGCGTTCGCTTCTGCGCGTGAGCTCGTCAGGACGGGGCGCTTTAAAAAAAAATAATAATTTGGTTTCGGATTTATTTTATAATTTTTAACACTGAAAAAAAAATATATATACACATCACTTTTATTCCTATTACAAGGAATGTAAACATCCCTTGCAATAGAAAAAAGCATGACAGGTCCTCTTATATATGAGATCCGGGGGTCAGGAAGACGTCACATCTCATATTTGGACTTAAATGTAATAAAGATAAAAAAAATTGTCATTTGAAAAAATTACAACAAGAAAATGTTCCTTTAAGATGCATGGGAGGAAGTGAAGTTTTGACGTCTCTTCCGCCCTGCTCAGATCTCATATTTAGGCTTAAATGAAGAAAAAAAAAAAAAGTAAACAAAGGAATTGTCTCTTTAAGACGCTCGGCGGGACTGACGTTTTCACGTCACTTCCGCCCAGCAGAGCTATGGGGACGGATGAGGGAAATTTTTCCCTCAGTCGCATCCCCGGACAGCAGGCGAGCGGACCCGATCGCCTCCGCGGCTACCGACGGCAACGGTAAGCGGCGGAGGGGGGGCCCCTCTCCGGCCACCGATAATGGCGATCTCGCGGCGAATCCGCCGCGGAGACTGCCGTTATTGTAGACAGGCCCGCCCACTGTAAAGATGGAAATCTCGGTTGTGGCAGCAGCTGCTGCCGTTACCGAGTTATCCATCTTTAAAAATGGTGCCATTAAAAATAAAAATCCTCCGGGGTAATTGACCACGCTATAGAAAGTGCACCTCAACTCAACTCAATATATATATATAGTGGTCGGGCGTATATATATATATATATATATATATATATATATATAGTGGTCGGGCGTTAAGTGGTTAAGTCGTGGAAACTAACGAGTGTCGGGTGATTGTGTATAGCACATTTACCACTGACTAATGCAGAGTTGCAATGCAAGGAGATCAGTTAAAAAGTAGTTGGATCTGTATGTGCGCTATAATTAATCGAAATTAGTCGATCGCTAAAAAAAACAAAAAAAAAAAAACACGCGATTAAACTACTTGCCGACCACCCGCCGTCATATTACTGCGGGACGGTGGCACTGCTGGGCGAGAGCCCGTAGCTATACGTCCGCTTTAAAGCTGCTGCTAGGGCCCCCGGCGCCCCCAAGTCCCGCGCGCACGATCGATGCCGGCCACGCACGCTCGTTCGTTACAGAGCGGGGAACGGGAGGTGTGTGTGTAAACACAAAGCTCCCGGTCCCGTCAGCGGGGGAAACGCTGATCTTCTGTTAAAACAATGTATGAACAGAAGATCAGTGATTTCCCCTAGTGAGGCCCCTCCCCCCCATACAGTTAGAACACACCCAGGACCACACCTAACCCCTTCCCCGCCCCCTAGTGTTAACCCCTTCACTGCCATTGGCATTTTTTTTTTAGTAATACAATGCATTTTTATAGCATCGATCGCTATAAAAATGCCAATGGCACCAAAAATGTGTCAAAAGTGTCCGAAGTGCGCGCCATAATGTCGCAGTGCTGAAAAAAAAAAAATGCCGAACGCCGCCATTACGAGTAAAAAAAAAAAAAAAAAAAGCCATAAAACTTTTGCGCAAACCAAATAAGCGCTTATTGCGATTTTTTTTAACGAAAAATATGTAGAAGAATACGTATCGGCCTAAACTGAGGGAAAAAATGTTTTTTTATATATTTTTGGGGGATATTATAGCAAAAAATATTGCATTTTTTTCAAAATTGTCGCTCTATTTTTGTTTATAGCGCAAAAAATAAAAACCGCAGAGATGATCAAATACCACCAAAAGAAAGCTCTATTTGTGGGAAAAAAAGGACGCCAATTTTGTTTGGGAGGCACGTCGCACGACCGCGCAATTGTCTGTTAAAGCGACGCAGTGCCGAATCGCAAAAAGTGCTCTGGTCTTTGGGCAGCAACATGGCCCGGGGGTGAAGTGGTTAATCGAACACGAAAATTTTAATCAGTAACAGCCCTAAATTATACACCACACACACACACACAATTTATTATTATTAACAAGGTGTTCTGTGATTGGCCAAGCTGGAGAGGCAGAGTGACGATGTCACTCTTAATAATAATAATATTTTTATAATAACAAAGAACAAAACACACACAAGAAAACAGTTGGCGGCAGTCCGGACCGTCACATGCAGAAACTTCACAGTTTGCACAACAATTTGTCACGTTTTGGAAACATTGTATACAATTTTGCAACACAGATTTCCTGCCTCTGTTCTCCTCCTGATCCTCCTAGGCCTTGGGGGGGGGGGGGTGGTGTAGAGTGTGGCGCTTGTGTAAACGGGCTCACAATCTGGTAATTTGGAAGGGCCACGATACCAAAACACCCTGCGATAGCGGCACGACTCACCACGAGCGTTTGGGTGGCGTCGGTCTTTTTGATGACACCTTAAAAACGTTGTGCCGTTTTGCAAAAAGCTCCTTTAGTGCTGCGCGATTCACCGTGACAAAACCGTACTGCGTTTGGGAGGTGCCATTAAAAATGAACAGCCCCCCAAAAACACACGCGGTGCCTTTTGCCCCCTATTGCAGTGCGATTTGGTTTTGCGGGCAGAACCGCCAGATGTGAACGGGGCATGCATGCAGAGAGTCGTGGTAGTAGTTGCCGATACGGCAGTGACCACTGTCGGCTGTTTTCTGGGTCTCATTCTCCGATTGAATGAGATGATCGTGACGGCATGCCTCTCCAGCCTGGCCAATCGCAGAACACTTTGCATCCATTGGAGTAAAAAAAAAAAAAAATGCAAGGGGTTCTGCGATTGGTGGCCGTGCTGCGTGCGCGATTCCACTACAGGGCTTGGCACAGGAAGTGGAAGACTAAAGCGGGTATTGTAGTAGCGCAGTTCTGTCCGCCAATGGAAGTGACATTACAGAAAAAGTACTGCGCAAAGCTTTCCACCATGCATTCCACGGTGCGACGCGTTTCACACACTTTACGATCTGACGGGTAGCAGCAATCTGATAGAACACCCATTCGGACATCTTACTACACCAAGCTACGCCTTGAATTTCTGAGTAATTTTATCAATAAAGTGAATGTATGTAAATATAGTATGCCCATATCTGTGATGCTGTTTTGATGTTACATTTTGAAAGAATCTGGACAGGAGGAGGCCGCGGTTTCGGACCCCCCGGCAGGAGGAGGCCGCGGTTTGGGACCCCCCCGGCAGGAGGAAGGTGGGGAGGAGGCCCCGTTGTTGGGACCCCCGGGCAGGAGGAAGGTGGGGAGGAGTCCCCGTTGTTGGGACCCCCGGGCAGGAGGAAGGTGGGCAGGAGGCCGAGGTTTGAGACCCCCGGCAGTAGCAAGGTGGGGAGGAGGCCGAGGTTTGGGACCACCGGCAGTAGCAAGGTGGGGAGGAGGCCGAGGTTTGGGACCACCGGCAGTAGCAAGGTGGGGAGGAGGCCACGTTGTTGGGACCCCCGGGCAGGAGGAAGGTGGGGAGGAGGCCGCGTTGTTGGGACTCCCGGGCAGGAGGAAGGTGGGGAGGAGGCCGAGGTTTGGGACTCCCGGGCAGGAGGAAGGTGGGGAGGAGGCCGAGGTTTGGGACTCCCGGGCAGGAGGAAGGTGGGGAGGAAGCCGAGGTTTGGGACTCCCGGGCAGGAGGAAGGTGGGGAGGAGGCCGAGGTTTGGGACTCCCGGGCAGGAGGAAGGTGGGGAGGAGGCCGAGGTTTGGGACTCCCGGGCAGGAGGAAGGTGGGGAGGAGGCCGAGGTTTGGGACTCCCGGGCAGGAGGAAGGTGGGGAGGAGGCCGAGGTTTGGGACTCCCGGGCAGGAGGAAGGTGGGGAGGAGGCCGAGGTTTGGGACCCCCAGCAGTAGGAAGGTGGGGAGGAGGCCGAGGTTTGGGACCCCCGGCAGTAGGAAGGTGGGGAGGAGGCCGAGGTTTGGGACCCCCGGCAGTAGGAAGCCGAGGTTTGGGACCCCCGGCAGTAGGAAGGTGGGGAGGAGGCCGAGGTTTGGGACCCCCGGCAGTAGGAAGGTGGGGACGAGGCCGAGGTTTGGGACCCCCGGCAGTAGGAAGGTGGGGACGAGGCCGAGGTTTGGGACCCCCGGCAGTAGGAAGGTGGGGAGGAGGCCGAGGTTTGGGACCCCCGGCAGTAGGGAAGGAGGCCGAGGTTTGGGACCCCCGGCAGTAGGTAGGTGGGGACGAGGCCGAGGTTTGGGACCCCCGGGCAGGAGGAAGGTGGAGGAGGCCGCGTTGGGACACCCCACACTGCTCTGCACTAAACCTTTAGCCGGGGGTCACACTAGTGGTAATTTTTTTTTTGGTGGGGTGGGCAGCGGCAAACAGTACAGCCCCCCACCCCCCAGTTGGGTGCACTTAGCCCCATCTATGGTGGACAGCGCTTCTCCGGCGGCTTCCCTTGCTCAGCGGTGGCTTCCCCTTGCCTCCATAGGCATCACAGCGGCTTCCATCCCCCCTCCTCCATGGCAGCCAAATTGGGTCTAAGGCCTGCTTCCGATTGGCCGGATTGAGGATCAGTGATTCAATAGCGAATATTCATTCGCTGTTGTAACACCTGAATGGGCTCCCAGCGCAATGCTCTGCACCACAAACCCACCCTATTTTACAGCCCATTAGAGCCTCTGGCTCTAATCAAGTGCTAACTCCCCCCCCCCCCCCCACTGTAATTCACATGCCTGGCATTGGTGGTGTCCTGTCAAAATAGCGGCCGTGGATAGAGCATGGGGGTGGTGGCCATAGATAGAGATGCGGCACTACGGCCCCCCTAATGGACGGGCTGCCACTCTATAGCAATGCAGGAAGCAGCAGTGCATGTCTCCCCCAGGTAGTTCACCACCCCCCCCCCCCCCAGTGCTCGACCGATGCGACACGATTCCAGTGCAAATCCAATGCGAGTTCAGCCATACAACTGTTTCACGATCTGATGGGTAGCAGTAATCTGTTAGAACACTGGAAACTGCAACGGCGATCCTCCAATGCGGCAAACCGCTTCCGCCGCAAGAAGCTACTGCTCCTTGGGTTGCAGTTTGCTACACAATTTATTGCGGCGAAACCGCATCGCCATTAAAAAAAAAAAAAAAAAACGAACGGCACCCAAACACATGCAGTGCCTTTTGCCACTTTTGCAGTGCGATTTGGAATCGTGGGCAGAATCGCGGCGATCCCAAAAATCACCAGAGGCGAACGGGGCATGAATGCGGAGAAGCGCACGACTAGTTGCCAATACGGCAGTCGCCGCCCCGCTGTCTTCTGGGACTCGTTCTTCGATTTTATGAGGAGGCGATTGCGACATCATCACTCTGCCTCTCCAGCTCGGCCAATCGCAGAACACCTTGCATCCATTGAGAAGAAAAAAAAAAATATATACAAGCTGTTCTGTAATTGGTGCCTGTGCTGCAGGAGCGATCCCACAACAGGGCTTGGCACGGGACTTGGAAGAACACGGCAAACATTGTAGTACTGGAAACTACTACAGCGATCCTCCAATGCGGCAAACCGCATCGCAGGATGCATATCGCCCACCACAAGTAATGCTTTATCGGGGCGACAAGCTTTGCGTCCTACAGATTTCTGCGCAATTTAATCGCAGCGAAACCGCACTGCATTTGGAGGTACCATTAAAGCACTAAATGACAGCACAGTGGCGTAGTGGTTAGCACTTTTACCTAGCAGCAAAAGGCCTGAATCCCGACCACGACACCATCTGCCTGGAGTTTGCATGTTCTCCCTGTGCCTGCGTGGGTTTCCTCCCACACTCTAAAGACATGCTGGTAGGCCAATCAGATCTTGTCTAAATTGGCCCGAGCGCGCCGGGACCCTTCGGGGGTAAGACCACACTATACCAAGATACCGCTCAACTCAAAACACGCGTGGTGCCTTTCGCCGATATTGCAGTGCGATTTTTAGAATCGCAGCGATCCCA
Organism: Rana kukunoris; assembly: GCA_029574335.1. Lineage (NCBI taxonomy): Eukaryota > Metazoa > Chordata > Amphibia > Anura > Ranidae > Rana > Rana kukunoris. Next base: position 70,175 of record JAJQKJ010002091.1, read on the forward strand.
AAAATAGTAGTTTCCGATACGACACAGTGATCGCCGCGGTCTTCTGGGTCGCGATTGTGATGTCATCATTTTGCCTGTCCAGCTTAGCCAAAGGCTAAACTCCTTGCATCCATTGGAGTAAAAATGCAAGGTGTTCTGCGATTGGTGGATGTGCTGTATAAGCGACCCCCCCCCCCCCCCCTATGGACCAGTGACATATATCCCTGTACTTACCTATCAAAACAATGCAACAATGTAACACAAACCATAGGGGGGGGGGCAGTTTTGTACATCCACAACTCTCCCAATGGTATTCTTTCCTGGGTAAATTTTCTGGCACTTCCTGTTCCACAGACACAACAGGAAATGTGTGGAAATCTCCCAAAGTGGGGGGGGGGGGGTAGAAATTATGAATCCCCCCCCCCCCCCATGCACAGCAATAAAAAACTGGCAGTAGGGTCTAATCTCCCCCCCCCCCATCTGAACACTTTCACACTACAACCCAATAAATGAGAAGAGAACACTGGAGGAGCAAGTGTCACCCTCTCCCTCCACAGCGCCCCCAGGCGGTTTAACATGTAACAATCCACTTACCTGCTCTCTTGCGGGTGTGACCGGAGGATCGGGATTGAGATCTCGGGCTCTCCCCCTGGGTTCTTCCCATGCAGCCTCCCATGGCCGAAGCGCGCTCAGTAAAGCCCCATACAGGGTCCAAGTAAGGGGAAGAGGGGGCGATAACCCGACAAAAAGCTCCGACAATTGAAGGGGGGGGGGGGGGCTCTAATGAGCAGACAGGCTTCCAAAATCCTATAAATGGCTCTGACAGCCGACAGAGGGTTCAATAATCCTGTAGTAGATCCGATGACCCGACAGAGGCTCTGACCGTCCTATGAAAGCTCCGACAACCCTACAGAAGCTCCGACAATCCTTAGAAGATCAGGGAGGGCTCTTACAGAAGCTCCGACAATTTTTGGGGTGTTCTAATGAATCAGAGGTTCCAACAAATTAGGGGGGCTAGAATGACCCAACAACAGTGGCTGCGATAACCTTAGAGGGGCTCTGGTGACCCTAAAGGAGCTCAGGTGGTTCCCCTATAGAAGCTCAGATGACCCGACATTGGCTTCCATGGTCCCAGAAATGCTCAGAATGTCCTATAGAGGTTCCGATGGTCCCAGAGTGGCTGGGGGTGTCTTATTGAAGCTCAGAAGGTCCTATAGAATCTAATAACCCCAGGGATGCTCAGAAAGTATTCTAAAAAGGTCCAATAGCCCCAGAGAGGCTCAAAACGTCCTACTAAAGTTCAAAAAGTCTTGTAAAGGGTTTAATGTTCCCAGGAAGGCTCAGAAGGGTCTACAGAGGGTCCAATGGTCCCAGTGAGGCTCAGACGGTTCTACAGAAAGTGTACTGGTCCCAGGAAGGCTCAGAAGGTTCTACAGAAAGGCTAGTGGTCCCAGAGAGGCTCAGAAGGTCCCATGAAGGTTCCGATGGTCCCAGAGAGGCTCAAAGGGTTCTACACAGAGCGTCTAATGGTCCCAGAAGGTTCTACAGAGGGTCGAATGGTCCCCCAGTGAGGCTCAGGAGTTTCTACAGACGGTCCAATGGTCCCAGAGAGACTCAGAAGGTTATATGAAGCTTCTGAAAGCCCCAGAAGGTTCTATGAATGTTTTAATAGTCCCAGAGAGGCTCAGGAGGTCCTATGAAGGGTTCCGATGGTCCCAGAGAGGCTCAGAAGGTCCTATGAAGGTTCCGCTGGTCCCAGAGAGGTTTAGAAGGTTCTGATAGACCCAGAGAGGCTCAGAAGGTCCTATAGAAGGTTCCGATGGTCCCAGAGAGGCTCAGAAGGTCCTATAGAAGGTTCCGATGGTCCCAGAGAGGCTCAGAAGGTCCTATAGAAGGTTCCGGTGGTCCCAGAGAGACTCAGAAGGTCCTATGAAGGTTCCGGTGGTCCCAGAGAGACTCAGAAAGTCCTATAGAGGTTCAGCAGGACACAGAAGGGCTCCTCGGGACACTTCCAGCCTCCGGTGATCAGCAGTAACTTCCCTCCGTCACCTCCGCGCTCGGCAGCCCGGCTCCCCTCCTCCTCCAGCCCGCAGCAGGCAGTTCCTCACCCCGGGGCGGTCAGTACGTAGCTCTCCGCAAAGTCCCGGGAAGTGGCAGTTGGAAGTGGGGGCGGGGAAGGCTCTTCTACTCGCTCTGCTACTTCTTTGCAAATATTTGTTTGTTATGATATTTTTGTTTCCCTTTACAAAAGAAAAAAAAAGGGAAGATCCTCCTTTTTTTCCCCCTCCCCCTCCTCTTCCAGGTGAGCATGTGACACGGGGCCACCCCGCTGTGCCTAGGCTCTCCTCCCCTGATCACATTAACCCTTCCACTGCTGGATGCCTTTCTTATATCTCCTCTGTCCATGTAATCCTGCCCTGATCATCACTGATTGCCCCATGGGTGGGGGGCAGGGGCAGAGGATCCTGCTCTAATGAGATTACAAGCCTCACCTACAGGGCCGCCATTAGGGGGGTACAGGCATTACACCTGTAAGGGGCCCGGGGTTCCCCAGGGGCCCGGATGGGAACCACCCTAAAAAAAAAAAAAAATGTTTGTTTTTTTTTTTTATTTTTTTTATGGGTCCGAAGGTCCCCAGGGGCCCGGAGGCCACTAAGGGCCCCAGATGGCAAGCCCTTTTTTTTATCAAAAAATATATATATATTTAAAAAAATATATATATTTTTTTTTATATATTTTTGTTTTATTTTTTATTAAAGGGCCAATTTTTTTTGTTTTATTTTTTTAGAGGTCCGGAGGTCCACAGGGACCTGGAGATCTCCAGGGCCCCAGATGACAACCCCCCTTTTTTTCTAAAATAATTTTTTTTTTTTTTTACATTTTTTTATTTTATTTTCATATATTATATTATATATATATATATATATATATATATATATATATATATATATATATATATATATATATATAATTATTAAAGGGCCCCGGGCCCCATGTGTCAAACCCCCTTTTTTTATAATTGTTTATTTTTTTTATATTTTTTTTTATTAAAGGGCCCAGAGGTCCCCAGGGCCCTGGAAGGCAACCCCCTTGTTTTTTTATTTTTTTATATAAATGTTATATTTTAGAAAAAAATATATATATATTTTCTCTCTTTTTTCTTTTATAAAGGGCACAGAGGTCCCCAGGGCCCCGGATGGCTACCCCCCTTTTTTTATATATATTTTTCTTTATTTCTTCTTTTTTTTTTTTTGTAAAGGGCCCCCCTGCTTCTCAATTCGCGGCAGCACCCCCCCCCCCCCCCCCGCTTCTCAATTTCATGCGGCAGCACACCCCCCCCCGGTTCTCTGCTCCAGGGGGCCCATGCCTGAAGCTGTGTAAGGAGCCCCAAAATTCCTGATGGCGGCCCTGCTCACCTATCCTGGGGGGGGCTGCTTTTCCTGATAACAGGGGGGGCTTTTTGCTGACCTGACTTGGCCAGGAAGTGGTGTATCCTTATCGGCCATACACTGTGCAATCTGATTGTGCAATCTCATTTAGACTCCACAAAACCTTTTACTATGAGACCTAAAAAAATCCAACCAATCAGCATAAAAAAAAATCACACAGACACTTGCAGTTCATACACACTATATTACCAAAAGTATTGGGACGCCTGCCTTCACACACACACACTTTTATTGCATCCCAGTCTAAAAGCCCCCCACACACTTCGATTTTCGGCAGATTTGTGTCTTCCTATTCACCAAAACCATATAATATGAGGTCAAACCCCAACCACTTCAGCCCCCCGGACCATTTGGCTGGCCAAAGACCGGGCCACTTTGTTGGCGATTCGGCACTGCGTCACTTTAACTGACAATTGTGCAACGCGGCTCCCAAACAAAATTGACGTCCTTTTTTTCCCCCATCACATCAGAGTCCCCCCTTTACCTCAGAGGATCCCCCCATTACACCAGAGAGTACCCCCCATGTCATCAGAGGTCCCCCATCACATCAGAGGTCCCCCCATCACATCAGAGGTCCCTCTATCACATCAGAGGTCCCCCATCACATCAGAGGTCCCCCATCACATCAGAGGTCCCCCATCACATCCGAGGTCCCCCCATCACATCAGAGGTCTCCCATCACATGAGAGGTCCCCCATCACATGAGAGGTCCCCCATCACATCAGAGGTCCCCCCATCACATCAGAGGTCCTCCCATCACATCAGAGGTCCTCCCATCACATCAGAGGTCCCTCTATCACATCAGAGGTCCCCCATCACATCAGAGGTCCTCCCATCACATCAGAGGTCCCCCCATCACATCAGAGGTCCCTCTATCACATCAGAGGTCCCCCATCACATCAGAGGTCCCCCATCACATCAGAGGTCCCCCATCACATCCGAGGTCCCCCCATCACATCAGAGGTCTCCCATCACATGAGAGGTCCCCCATCACATGAGAGGTCCCCCATCACATCAGAGGTCCCCCCATCACATCAGAGGTCCCTCTATCACATCAGAGGTCCCCCATCACATCAGAGGTCCCCCCATCACATGAGAGGTCCCCCATCACATCAGAGGTCCCCCCATCACATCAGAGATCCCTCTATCACATCAGAGGTCCTCCCATCACATCAGAGGTCCCCCATCACATCAGAGGTCTCCCATCACATCAGAGGTCCCCCATCACATGAGAGGTCCCCCATCACATCAGAGGTCTCCCATCACATCAGAGGTCCCCCATCACATGAGAGGTCCCCCCATCACATGAGAGGTCCCCCATCACATCAGAGGTCCCCCCATCATATCAGAGGTCCCTCTATCACATCAGAGGTCCTCCCATCACATCAGAGGTCCCCCATCACATCAGAGGTCCCCCATCACATCAGAGGTCCCCCATCACATCAGAGGTCTCCCATCACATCAGAGGTCCCCCATCACATGAGAGGTCCCCCATCACATCAGAGGTCTCCCATCACATCAGAGGTCCCCCATCACATGAGAGGTCCCCCCATCACATGAGAGGTCCCCCATCACATCAGAGGTCCCCCCATCACATCAGAGGTCCCTCTATCACATCAGAGGTCCTCCCATCACATCAGAGGTCCCCCATCACATCAGAGGTCCCCCATCACATCAGAGGTCTCCCATCACATCAGAGGTCCCCCATCACATCAGAGGTCCCCCCATCACATGAGAGGTCCCCCATCACATCAGAGGTCTCCCATCACATGAGAGGTCCCCCATCACATGAGAGGTCCCCCATCACATCAGAGGTCCCCCCATCACATCAGAGGTCCCTCTATCACATCAGAGGTCCCCCATCACATCAGAGGTCCCCCCATCACATGAGAGGTCCCCCATCACATCAGAGGTCCCCCCATCACATCAGAGATCCCTCTATCACATCAGAGGTCCTCCCATCACATCAGAGGTCCCCCATCACATCAGAGGTCTCCCATCACATCAGAGGTCCCCCATCACATGAGAGGTCCCCCATCACATCAGAGGTCTCCCATCACATCAGAGGTCCCCCATCACATGAGAGGTCCCCCCATCACATGAGAGGTCCCCCATCACATCAGAGGTCCCCCCATCACATCAGAGGTCCCTCTATCACATCAGAGGTCCTCCCATCACATCAGAGGTCCCCCATCACATCAGAGGTCCCCCATCACATCAGAGGTCTCCCATCACATCAGAGGTCCCCCATCACATCAGAGGTCCCCCCATCACATGAGAGGTCCCCCATCACATCAGAGGTCTCCCATCACATCAGAGGTCCCCCATCACATGAGAGGTCCCCCCATCACATGAGAGGTCCCCCATCACATCAGAGGTCCCCCCATCACATCAGAGGTCCCTCTATCACATCAGAGGTCCTCCCATCACATCAGAGGTCCCCCATCACATCAGAGGTCCCCCATCACATCAGAGGTCTCCCATCACATCAGAGGTCCCCCATCACATCAGAGGTCCCCCCATCACATGAGAGGTCCCCCATCACATCAGAGGTCTCCCATCACATCAGAGGTCCCCCATCACATGAGAGGTCCCCCCATCACATCAGAGGTCCCCCATCACATCAGAGGTCCCTCTATCACATCAGAGGTCCTCCCATCACATCAGAGGTCCCCCATCACATCAGAGGTCCCCCATCACATCAGAGGTCTCCCATCACATCAGAGGTCCCCCATCACATGAGAGGTCCCCCATCACATGAGAGGTCCCCCATCACATGAGAGGTCCCCCCATCACATCAGAGGTCCTCCATCACATCAGAGGTCCCTCTATCACATCAGAGGTCTCCATTCACATCAGGGGTCTCCCATCACATGAGAGGTCCCCCATCACATGAGAGGTCCCCCCATCACATGAGAGGTCCCCTATCACATGAGAGGTCCCCCCATCAGAGGTCCCTCTATCACATCAGAGGTCTCCCATCCCACAGAGGTCCCCCATCACATGAGAGGTCCCCCCATCACATGAGAGGTCCCCCATCACATCAGAGGTCCCCCCATCACATCAGAGGTCCCTCTATCACATCAGAGGTCCTCCCATCACATCAGAGGTCCCCCATCACATCAGAGGTCTCCCATCACATCAGAGGTCCCCCATCACATGAGAGGTCCCCCATCACATCAGAGGTCTCCCATCACATCAGAGGTCCCCCATCACATCAGAGGTCCCCCCATCACATGAGAGGTCCCCCATCACATGAGAGGTCCCCCCATCACATCAGAGGTCCTCCATCACATCAGAGGTCCTCCATCACATCAGAGGCCCCCCATCACATCACAGATCCCCACATCACATGAGAGGTCCTCCAATCACATCAGAGGTCCTCTATTACATCAGAGCCCCCCCCATCATATCAGAGGTCCTCCATCTCATCAGAGGTCCTCTATCACATGAGAGCTCCCCCCTCACATCAGAGGTCCCCCCATCACATCAGAGGTCCCTCTATCACATCAGAGGTCCTCCCATCACATCAGAGGTCCCCCATCACATCAGAGGTCCCCCATCACATCAGAGGTCCCCCCATCACATCAGAGGTCCCCCCATCACATCAGAGGTCCTCCATCACATCAGAGGCCCCCCATCACATCAGAGGTCCCCCATCACATCAGAGGTCCCACATCACATCAGAGGTCCCCCATCACATCACAGATCCCCCCATCACATGAGAGGTCCTCCAATCACATCAGAGGTCCTCTATTACATCAGAGCCCCCCCCATCACATCAGAGGTCCTCCATCTCATCAGAGGTCCTCTATCACATCAGAGGTCCTCCCATCACATCAGAGGCCCCCATCACATCAGAGGCCCCCATCACATCAAAGGCACCCATCACATCAGAGGCCCCCCCATCACATCAGAGGCTCCCCCATCACATCAGAGATCCCCCATCACATCAGAGGTCCCTCCATCACATCAGAGGCTCCCCCATCACATCAGAGCCCCCCCCCATCACATCAGAAGTCCTCCATTACATCAGAGCCCCCCCCCCCATCACATCAGAGGTCCTCCATCACATCAGAGGTCCTCTATCACATCAGAGGTCCTCCCATCACATCAGAGGTCCCCCCATCACATCAGAGGTCCCCCATCACATCAGAGGTCCCCAGTCACATCAGAGGTCCCTCATCACATCAGATGTCCCCCCATCACATCAGAGATCCCCCCATCACATCAGAGGTCCCCCATCACATCAGAGGTCCTCTATTACATCAGAGCCCCCCCCATCACATCAGAGGTCCTCCATTACATCAGAGCCCCCCCCCCCCATCACATCAGAGGTCCCCATCACATCAGAGGCCCCCCCCATCACATCAGAGGCCCCCCCATAACATCAGATGCCCCCATTACATCAGAGGTCCCTCCATCACATCAGAGGACCCCCCATCACATCAGAGGCACCCCCATCACATCAGAGGTCCCCCCATCACATCAGAGGTCCTCCATCACATCAGAGGCTCCTTATCACATCAGAGGTCCCCCCATCACACCAGAGGTCCCCCTATCACATCAGAGGTCCCCCCATCACATCAGAGGTCCCCCATCACATCAGAGGTCCCCCCATCAAATCAGAGGTCCCCCATCAAATCAGAGGTCCCCCATCAAATCAGAGGTCCCCCATCACATCAGAGGCCCCCCCATCACATCACAGTCCCCACCTCACTTCAGAACTTTCCCCATCACATCAGAGTTCCCTCCTATCACATCAGAGTCACCTCTATACCTACTAACTCATCTTTTTTTTTTTTTTTTTTTATAATTCTTTATTTTATTTTATCAAAAATACACGGATACAAAAATATAAAATTACATAAGAAAAATTACAATACTAACTGACCTGTGACTGCTGCTTCTCTCTGCCAATCTCTTCACTGGCTTCCCCTCCCCCATTGTATAAAATTACAAAATACTATCCACAACATACAAGGCCAGCCACAACATCTCCCCCCCCATCTACATCACCAACCTCATCTGCAGATTTCACCCAAATCGTCCCCTCCGCTCCTCACAACTCCTCCTGCTCTCTAGCTCCCTTTTTACCTCCTCCCATGCTCACCTCCAAGACTTCTCTATAGCTTCTCCCATCCTCTGGAACTCCCCACCCCAGTTGAAAACTCACTTATTCAGGGAAGCCTATCCCACCTCCACCTAAGAACTGTACCCCGAGCCACCCCCATCAAATCACCACCACCACCCCGCCCCCCCCCCCCCCCCCCTGCAGCTATTATCCTTTGTACCACCTCCCCCTCCCTTTGGATTGTAAACTCCATGAGAAGGGGCCAAGGCTTGACAAGTCTGCTTCGAATTTCGGAGCTAAAAAAAAAAATTAGCAGCCAGTTTTTTTTGTTTTTTTGTTTTTTTTTAGCGAACAATTCTGTTCCGGGTGGGACATGTCCCCCCCCCCCCCCCCCACTGTGACAAAAACTCCCCTATGTGATCATTTGTTTTGTGACAGGTTCTCTTTAACCCCTTTAATACCGGGGGGGCACTTTCACCCCCTTCCTGCCCAGGCCAATTTTCAGCTTTCAGTGCTGTCACACTCCGAATGACAATTGCGCGGTCGTGCTACACCGTACACATATGAGATTTTTATCTTTTTTTTTTTTGGGGTGGTATTCTGTTTTTTTTTTAAATAGTTTTTCTTTGTTTTTGTCGGTAAATATTGTAAACAAGTTATTTTTATCTTTCACTGATGAGGCGGCGCTTATGGTTACTGATTAGGAGGCACTAATATGCTGCACTGATAGGCAGCACTGATGGGCACTGAGCACAGAGGTATCTTGATATAGCTTGGTCTTACCCGAAAGGGTCCCCGATGTGCTTGACTAGGGCGCCAATTTAGAGGGGAGCCAATTACCTTAGCAGCATGTCTTTAGAGTGTGGGAGGAAACCGGAGAACCCGGAGGAAAGCCAAACAGGAACACAGGGAGGGCATGCAAACTCCATGCAGGTAGTGTTGTGGTCGGGATTCGAACCAAGGACCCTTTTGCTGCTAGGTGAGAGTGCCACCCACTACACCACTGTGCTGCCCACTGATAGGCAGCACTGATGGGTGGCCCTGGTGGGCATGATAGGTGGCACTGATAGGTACAGATGAGGCGGCACTGATGAGGCAGCACTGATGAGGCGGCGCTTATGGGCACTGATGAGGAAGTACTAATATGCCGCACTTATGGGCACTGATGGGTGGCACTGGTTGGCGCTTATAGATGGCACTGTTGGAAAATGATAGGCACTGATAGGCATTACTAATGGGCACTGATGGGTGGCACTGATGAGGCGGCACTGATGAGGTGGCGCTTATGGGCACTGATTAGGTGGCACTGATGAGGGGGCACTAATATGCCGCACTTATGGGCACTGATGGGTGGCACTGGTTGGCAATTATAGGTGGCACTAATGGGAAATGATAGGCACTAATAGGCATTACTAATGGGCACTGATGGGCATTGATGGGTGGCACTAATGAGGTGGCACTTATGAGCACTGATTAGGTGGCACTGATGAGGAGGCACTAATATGCCGCAATTATGGGCACTAAAGGTTTCACTGACTAGCACTAATAGGCAGCACTGATGGGTGGCACTGATGGGCATTGATAGGCAGCACTGGTGGACACTTATAGGTGGCATTATTGGGAACTTATGGCCATTGATGGCTGGCACTGATGGGCAGCACTAATAGCGGGCACTGATGGGCACTGAAAGCCGGCACTCACTGGCATCACTAATGGGAACTGATTGCTGGCACTGGTGGTGCATTAGTGTCATCAGGGCACTGTAATGAGGGCACTGTCTACATTTTTTTTATATATATTAAAAAAAAATTTTTTATTAAAGGGCCCAGAGGTCCTCAGGGGCCCGGGTGGCAACCCCCACCCCCTTTTTTTTTATAAACATTTTTTTTAATTTATTTTATATATATACATATATATATTTCTATATAAAATTGTCCAGAGGTCCCAGGGCCCCCGGATGGCTACCCCCGCTTTTTTTTGTAAGGGGCACAGAGGTCCCCAGGGCAACCCCACCCCCGCTTCTGAATTCATGGCCCACCCCCCCCCCCCTTCAGAATTTTCTCATAGTGCGGTGGCACCCTTGCGCTTCTCAATTCGTCGCACCCCCCCTGCTTCTCAAATTGAGACGGCAGCACCCCCCCACCCCCCGTTCTCTGCTCCAGGGGGCCCATGCCTGAAGCTGTGTAAGGGGCCCCCATAATTCCCGATCTTAAACAGAAAACTATCTTTAGATCGATTTTTACTCCAAAAGCATTTTATTAAAATACATTTTTTTTTTTTTTTTGAAAATTTCTTTTTATTGAATATTTTGCATAACGGACAAGGTAAAAAAAATCGATTTAAATGCAATACAATTTTATAAAAAAATAAAAAAATAATATTAGATTTTATTTATAGCCACCCTGCTTGTACCTGCTCAATTGCTTGCTAACTGGGATATCCATTAAAATAAAATAATAAACAAAACACGTGCGCGTCTCCACCAGCCTGCTAAAAGAAATAAACAAACACAATAAAGATACATTTTAATTAACGCAATTGCTACATTTGAATTGTAATCCAAACATCACGGCGGAAGGACACGTAGTGGCAGAAGCACGGGAGGCGATGATTCGGGAAGGTTTCGCATTGCTCTGGTGTGATGTCATCCATGATGGAGCGGCTTTGTAAATGACGCAACTCGCTCGGGGTGTCAGGCCGTCTCCTGTAATAATCTCCTTGTAGCCGGGCAGGACGTCCCGCGTTATAACGAGGAAACCTCAAAACTCGAATGAATCCGAGACTGTCGGCCCGTATTGTGACTACTGAGCACAGGAATGGAAGCCGCTGTTTGGATACAAAATAATAATAATAAGAGATGTGATTGTGTCTATAGACATCCTTGGTGACTGTCATGTCATGTCGGGTTTATCATGATGTCATACAATGTAATGCCATAGAGTGACATTGTTTGGGGAATCTTGATTGACGCCTGAGAATTCAGTTCTTACATCCTTCATAATTGGCGCGCCCAATTTTTTTCTAAGTGTAGTTGATGCTCTCTAGGCAACCAGAATTGACACTAATAATCCCCGCAGATTCCGGACGTCAACCATACAGATGCAATTAGACTGCCCTGTGGCACCCCTGGTGGCCATAGTTTACAACTGCCCCTCATGTGAAGACATTTGTAGCCCCTCCATCTCTTTTTCCTTCGTAGTCAGTGCCGAGACCAGGTCATCCAGCGCCCAGGTCTTCATTCCTGGCTCCCATGGCTCCCTGCCTCCACCCTCAGCTCCCCGCTCTCCATGCCCGGCTCCCCGCTCTCCATGCTCAGCTCTCCAGGCCCGGCTCCCCGCTCTCCATGCCCGGCTCCCCACTCTCCATGCTCGGCTCTCCAGGCCCGGGTCTCCATCGCTCTCCAGGCCCGGCTGCTCAGCTCTCCATGCTCGGCTCTCCATGCCAGGGGTCTCGCTCTCCATGCTCAGCTCTCCATGCTCGGCTCTCCATGCCAGGCTCAGCTCTCCAGCTCAGCCCGGCTCCCAGGCGCTCCCCGCTCCATGCCCGGCTCCCCGCTCTCCATGCTCAGCTCTCCAGGCCCGGCTCCCCGCTCTCCATGCCCGGCTCCCCGCTCTCCATGCCCGGCTCCCCGCTCTCCATGCTCGGCTCTCCAGGCCCGGGTCCTCGCTCTCCATGCTCAGCTCTCCATGCTCGGCTCTCCATGCCAGGCTCCCGCTCTCCATGCTCAGCTCTCCATGCTCAGCTCTCCATGCTCGGTGTCACATACCTGGTACAGAGCAGAGCCTGACGTGCGGGAGTGGTCACTCTTGCTCCTCTGACTCCGGAACCCCTGGTAGAGTAGACAGGAATTGCTGGAGTTCAGAGTCACACTAGCGCCTGGCGAAGATGCTGTGCAGGAGCTGCGGAGGTCGCCTATAGTCTCCAGAAAGATGTCGGTGGTGCCGGAACCGCTGGAGCTTGGTGCAGGTGACCCGGGATCAGCAAGGTAGCAGATGGCAGGAGCTTGGTGCAGACAACTGGAACAGTCAGCAGGAAGGAGGTGTACTGTAGTACCGGTGCTGACCGGTGGCAGAAGCTTGGTGCAGACAACTGGAATAGTCAGCAGGAAGGAGGTGTACTGTAGTACCGGTGGCAGGATCTTAGTGCAGACAACTGGAGCAGTCAGCAGGAAGGAGGTGTTCCGTAGTACTGGTGCAGGCAGGGTCAGGCAGGCCGGGTCGGACACAGGCAGACGGATCAGACTCAAGGAGGGTGCGGCAGCAGGGTCGTGGTACAAGCCTGATCAGCAACAGGCGGGCAGCAACCAGGTTTGAGGGATAAGGCAAAGAGGCGTCAGACAAGCCGGAGGTCAAGGCAGGCGGAGGTCAGAAGGGTCAAAGACAAGCCGGGTTCACAGGAGCAGGAAACAATCAGGTAACAGGTCTCAGGTGGGTAAACAGGAGCGCCGAAGATCGAGCAGCAAGAGGCTATGGGATGAGCCCCTTTAAATAGCCTGTACTGGCGCCAAAATGGCGTCAGCATGTGCCCGCGTGCCACTGCCGCGATTGCGCGTGCCCGCCGAAGTGCCGCGAATGCGCGCTCCAGACGGCCGCGTCTATGACATTCGGCTTCCCGCTCTCCATGCCCGGCTCCCCGCTCTCCATGCCGGCTCCACGCTCTCCATGCTCGGCTCTCCATGACAGGCTCCCCGCTCTCCATGCTCGGCTCTCCATGCCCGGCTCCTCGCTTTCCATGCTCAGCTCTCCATGCCCGGCTCCCTGCTTTCCATGCTCGGCTCTCCATGCCAGGCTCTCCGCTCTCCATGCTCGGCTCTCCATGCCCGGCTCCTCGCTTTCCATGCTCAGCTCTCCATGCCCGGCTCCCCGCTCTCCATGCTCAGCTCTCCATGCCCGGCTCCCCGCTCTCCATGCTCGGCTCTCCATGCCCGGCTCCTCGCTTTCCATGCTCAGCTCTCCATGCCCGTCTCCCCGCTCTCCATGCTCGGCTCTCCATGCCCGGCTCCTCGCTTTCCATGCTCGGCTCCCCACTCTCCATGCCCGGCTCTCCATGCCCGGCTCCCCGCTCTCCATGCCCAGCTCCACGCTCTCCATGCTCGGCTCTCCATGACAGGCTCCCCGCTCTCCATGCTCGGCTCTCCATGCCCGGTTCCTCGCTTTCCATGCTCAGCTCTCCATGCCCGGCTCCCTGCTTTCCATGCTCGGCTCTCCATGCCAGGCTCTCCGCCCTCCATGCTCGGCTCTCCATGCCCAGCTCCTCGCTTTCCATGCTCAGCTCTCCATGCCCGGCTCCCTGCTCTCCATGCTCGGCTCTCCATGCCCGGCTCCCCGCTCTCCATGCCCGGCTCCCCGCTCTCCATGCTCGGCTCCCCGCTCTCCATGCCGGGCTCCCCGCTCTTCATGCTCATCTCTCCATGCCCTGCTCCTCGCTTTCCATGCTCAGCTCTCCATGCCCGGCTCCCTGCTCTCCATGCTCGGCTCTCCATGCCCGGCTCCTCGCTCTCCATGCCCAGCTCCCCGCTCTCCATGCCCGGCTCCCCGCTCTCCATGCCCGGCTCCCCGCTCTCCATGCCTGGCTTCCCGCTCTCCATGCCCAGCTCCCCGCTCTCCATGCCCGGCTCCCCGCTCTCCATGCCCGGCTTCCCGCTCTCCATGCCCGGCTCCCCACTCTCCATGCTCAGCTCTCCAGGCCCGGCTCCCCGCTCTCCATGCCCGGCTCCCCGCTCTCCATGCTCGGCTCTCCATGCCCGGCTCCCCGCTCTCCATGCCCAGCTCCCCGCTCTCCATGCCCGGCTTCCTGCTCTCCATGCCCGGCTCCCCGCTCTCCATGCCTGGCTTCCCGCTCTCCATGCCCAGCTCCACGCTCTCCATGCCCGGCTCCCCGCTCTCCATGCCCGGCTTCCCGCTCTCCATGCCCGGCTTCCCGCTCTCCATGCCCGGCTCCCCGCTCTCCATGCTCAGCTCTCCAGGCCCGGCTCCCCGCTCTCCATGCCCGGCTCCCCGCTCTCCATGCTCGGCTCTCCAGGCCCGGGTCCTCGCTCTCCATGCTCAGCTCTCCATGCTCGGCTCTCCATGCCAGGCTCCCGCTCTCCATGCTCAGCTCTCCATGCTCAGCTCTCCATGCTCGGTGTCACATACCTGGTACAGAGCAGAGCCTGACGTGCGGGAGTGGTCACTCTTGCTCCTCTGACTCCGGAACCCCTGGTAGAGTAGACAGGAATTGCTGGAGTTCAGAGTCACACTAGCGCCTGGCGAAGATGCTGTGCAGGAGCTGCGGAGGTCGCCTATAGTCTCCAGAAAGATGTCGGTGGTGCCGGAACCGCTGGAGCTTGGTGCAGGTGACCCGGGATCAGCAAGGTAGCAGATGGCAGGAGCTTGGTGCAGACAACTGGAACAGTCAGCAGGAAGGAGGTGTACTGTAGTACCGGTGCTGACCGGTGGCAGAAGCTTGGTGCAGACAACTGGAATAGTCAGCAGGAAGGAGGTGTACTGTAGTACCGGTGGCAGGATCTTAGTGCAGACAACTGGAGCAGTCAGCAGGAAGGAGGTGTTCCGTAGTACTGGTGCAGGCAGGGTCAGGCAGGCCGGGTCGGACACAGGCAGACGGATCAGACTCAAGGAGGGTGCGGCAGCAGGGTCGTGGTACAAGCCTGATCAGCAACAGGCGGGCAGCAACCAGGTTTGAGGGATAAGGCAAAGAGGCGTCAGACAAGCCGGAGGTCAAGGCAGGCGGAGGTCAGAAGGGTCAAAGACAAGCCGGGTTCACAGGAGCAGGAAACAATCAGGTAACAGGTCTCAGGTGGGTAAACAGGAGCGCCGAAGATCGAGCAGCAAGAGGCTATGGGATGAGCCCCTTTAAATAGCCTGTACTGGCGCCAAAATGGCGTCAGCATGTGCCCGCGTGCCACTGCCGCGATTGCGCGTGCCCGCCGAAGTGCCGCGAATGCGCGCTCCAGACGGCCGCGTCTATGACATTCGGCTTCCCGCTCTCCATGCCCGGCTCCCCGCTCTCCATGCCGGCTCCACGCTCTCCATGCTCGGCTCTCCATGGCAGGCTCCTCGCTTTCCATGCTCAGCTCTCCATGCCCGGCTCCCTGCTTTCCATGCTCGGCTCTCCATGCCCGGCTCCCTGCTTTCCATGCTCGGCTCTCCATGCCAGGCTCTCCGCTCTCCATGCTCGGCTCTCCATGCCGGCTCCCTGCTTTCCATGCTCGGCTCTCCATGCCAGGCTCTCCGCTCTCCATGCTCGGCTCTCCATGCCCGGCTCCTCGCTTTCCATGCTCAGCTCTCCATGCCCGGCTCCCCGCTCTCCATGCTCAGCTCTCCATGCCCGGCTCCCCGCTCTCCATGCTCGGCTCTCCATGCCCGGCTCCTCGCTTTCCATGCTCAGCTCTCCATGCCCGTCTCCCCGCTCTCCATGCTCGGCTCTCCATGCCCGGCTCCTCGCTTTCCATGCTCGGCTCCCCACTCTCCATGCCCGGCTCTCCATGCCCGGCTCCCCGCTCTCCATGCCCAGCTCCACGCTCTCCATGCTCGGCTCTCCATGACAGGCTCCCCGCTCTCCATGCTCGGCTCTCCATGCCCGGTTCCTCGCTTTCCATGCTCAGCTCTCCATGCCCGGCTCCCTGCTTTCCATGCTCGGCTCTCCATGCCAGGCTCTCCGCCCTCCATGCTCGGCTCTCCATGCCCAGCTCCTCGCTTTCCATGCTCAGCTCTCCATGCCCGGCTCCCTGCTCTCCATGCTCGGCTCTCCATGCCCGGCTCCTCGCTCTCCATGCCCAGCTCCCCGCTCTCCATGCCCGGCTCCCCGCTCTCCATGCCCGGCTCCCCGCTCTCCATGCCTGGCTTCCCGCTCTCCATGCCCAGCTCCCCGCTCTCCATGCCCGGCTCCCCGCTCTCCATGCCCGGCTTCCCGCTCTCCATGCCCGGCTCCCCACTCTCCATGCTCAGCTCTCCAGGCCCGGCTCCCCGCTCTCCATGCCCGGCTCCCCGCTCTCCATGCTCGGCTCTCCATGCCCGGCTCCCCGCTCTCCATGCCCAGCTCCCCGCTCTCCATGCCCGGCTTCCTGCTCTCCATGCCCGGCTCCCCGCTCTCCATGCCTGGCTTCCCGCTCTCCATGCCCAGCTCCACGCTCTCCATGCCTGGCTCCCCGCTCTCCATGCTCGGCTTCCCGCTCTCCATGCCCGGCTTCCCGCTCTCCATGCCCGGCTCCCCGCTCTCCATGCTCAGCTCTCCAGGCCCGGCTCCCCGCTCTCCATGCCCGGCTCCCCGCTCTCCATGCTCGGCTCTCCAGGCCCGGGTCCTCGCTCTCCATGCTCAGCTCTCCATGCTCGGCTCTCCATGCCAGGCTCCCGCTCTCCATGCTCAGCTCTCCATGCTCAGCTCTCCATGCTCGGTGTCACATACCTGGTACAGAGCAGAGCCTGACGTGCGGGAGTGGTCACTCTTGCTCCTCTGACTCCGGAACCCCTGGTAGAGTAGACAGGAATTGCTGGAGTTCAGAGTCACACTAGCGCCTGGCGAAGATGCTGTGCAGGAGCTGCGGAGGTCGCCTATAGTCTCCAGAAAGATGTCGGTGGTGCCGGAACCGCTGGAGCTTGGTGCAGGTGACCCGGGATCAGCAAGGTAGCAGATGGCAGGAGCTTGGTGCAGACAACTGGAACAGTCAGCAGGAAGGAGGTGTACTGTAGTACCGGTGCTGACCGGTGGCAGAAGCTTGGTGCAGACAACTGGAATAGTCAGCAGGAAGGAGGTGTACTGTAGTACCGGTGGCAGGATCTTAGTGCAGACAACTGGAGCAGTCAGCAGGAAGGAGGTGTTCCGTAGTACTGGTGCAGGCAGGGTCAGGCAGGCCGGGTCGGACACAGGCAGACGGATCAGACTCAAGGAGGGTGCGGCAGCAGGGTCGTGGTACAAGCCTGATCAGCAACAGGCGGGCAGCAACCAGGTTTGAGGGATAAGGCAAAGAGGCGTCAGACAAGCCGGAGGTCAAGGCAGGCGGAGGTCAGAAGGGTCAAAGACAAGCCGGGTTCACAGGAGCAGGAAACAATCAGGTAACAGGTCTCAGGTGGGTAAACAGGAGCGCCGAAGATCGAGCAGCAAGAGGCTATGGGATGAGCCCCTTTAAATAGCCTGTACTGGCGCCAAAATGGCGTCAGCATGTGCCCGCGTGCCACTGCCGCGATTGCGCGTGCCCGCCGAAGTGCCGCGAATGCGCGCTCCAGACGGCCGCGTCTATGACATTCGGCTTCCCGCTCTCCATGCCCGGCTCCCCGCTCTCCATGCCGGCTCCACGCTCTCCATGCTCGGCTCTCCATGGCAGGCTCCTCGCTTTCCATGCTCAGCTCTCCATGCCCGGCTCCCTGCTTTCCATGCTCGGCTCTCCATGCCCGGCTCCCTGCTTTCCATGCTCGGCTCTCCATGCCAGGCTCTCCGCTCTCCATGCCGGCTCCACGCTCTCCATGCTCGGCTCTCCATGACAGGCTCCCCGCTCTCCATGCTCGGCTCTCCATGCCCGGCTCCTCGCTTTCCATGCTCAGCTCTCCATGCCCGGCTCCCTGCTTTCCATGCTCGGCTCTCCATGCCAGGCTCTCCGCTCTCCATGCTCGGCTCTCCATGCCCGGCTCCTCGCTTTCCATGCTCAGCTCTCCATGCCCGGCTCCCTGCTTTCCATGCTCGGCTCTCCATGCCAGGCTCTCCGCTCTCCATGCTCGGCTCTCCATGCCGGCTCCCTGCTTTCCATGCTCGGCTCTCCATGCCAGGCTCTCCGCTCTCCATGCTTGGCTCTCCATGCCCGCTCCTCGCTTTCCATGCTCAGCTCTCCATGCCCGGCTCCCCGCTCTCCATGCTCAGCTCTCCATGCCCGGCTCCCCGCTCTCCATGCTCGGCTCTCCATGCCCGGCTCCTCGCTTTCCATGCTCAGCTCTCCATGCCCGTCTCCCCGCTCTCCATGCTCGGCTCTCCATGCCCGGCTCCTCGCTTTCCATGCTCGGCTCCCCACTCTCCATGCCCGGCTCTCCATGCCCGGCTCCCCGCTCTCCATGCCCAGCTCCACGCTCTCCATGCTCGGCTCTCCATGACAGGCTCCCCGCTCTCCATGCTCGGCTCTCCATGCCCGGTTCCTCGCTTTCCATGCTCAGCTCTCCATGCCCGGCTCCCTGCTTTCCATGCTCGGCTCTCCATGCCAGGCTCTCCGCTCTCCATGCTCGGCTCTCCATGCCCGGCTCCTCGCTTTCCATGCTCAGCTCTCCATGCCCGGCTCCCCGCTCTCCATGCTCAGCTCTCCATGCCCGGCTCCCTCTCCATGCTCGGCTCTCCATGCCAGGCTCTCCGCCCTCCATGCTCGGCTCTCCATGCCCAGCTCCTCGCTTTCCATGCTCAGCTCTCCATGCCCGGCTCCCTGCTCTCCATGCTCGGCTCTCCATGCCCGGCTCCTCGCTTTCCATGCTCGGCTCCCCGCTCTCCATGCCCGGCTCCCCGCTCTCCATGCTCGGCTCCCCGCTCTCCATGCCGGGCTCCCCGCTCTTCATGCTCATCTCTCCATGCCCTGCTCCCCACTCCCCATGCTCGGCTCTCCATGCCTTGCTCCCCGCTCTCCATGCTTGGCTCTCCATGCCCGGCTCCCCGCTCTCTATGCTCGGCTTTATACAGCGATCAGAGCTATACAAATGCACTGATTACTGTGTAAATGACACTGGCAGGGAAGGGGTGAACCACTAGGGGGCGAGTAAGGGGTTAAGTGTGTCCTAGGGAGTGATTTTAACTGTGGGGGCAGGGGCTTACTGTGACACGACACTGATCAATGCTCCCGATGACAGGGAACAGACGATCAGTGTCCTGTCACTAGGCAGAACAGGGAGATGCCTTGTTTACATAGGCATCCCCCCGTTCTGCCTCTCCATGACACAATCGCAGGATACTGGCAAACATCGAGCCCGCGGGTCCCAAGGGCACAGTCACAGGGACGTCCATGTATGCCCATTTACCTACCGCTGCCATTCTGCCAACGTATATCGGCGTGCAGCGGTCAGCAAATGGTTAACCACTTCCTGCCCGCCACATAGCAAAAGGACGGCCGGAAAGTGGTTTCATTATCTTGATTGGGCATCATATGACGTCCAGCAAGATCCGCCGCAGTCGCGCAGCCACACCGCATCTCTAATCGAGGTAAAGAGCCTCTGACGAAGGCGCTTTACCACATGATCAGCCGTGTCCAATCACAGCTGATCACAGTGTAAACAGGAAAAACCGCGCATCAGCTTTTCCTCTACTCACTCTGTCAGGCGCGAGTAGAGGAGAGCCAATCGGCTGTTCTCCTGACAGGGGGGTCTGCACTGATTGATTATCAGTGCAGTCCCCTGAGGATGCCCACCCAGGACCACCAGGGATGCCCATCCATGACCACCAGGGATGCCCACTAGAGCCCACCAGGGATGGCAATCATTGCCTATTAGGGATGGCACTCTGTGCCCATTAATGATGCCTGCCAGAGCCTCTGAGCAGTGCTGCCTATCAGTGCCCATAGTCCGTGCCACCTATATGTGCCCTCCAAGGCCACCTATCAGTGCCACCTAGGGTGACCATGTGTCCCGGACTACTGGTCCCAGCATGACCCCCCCAAATAGAGCTGAAGATGTGAGACCCCCCCCGCCCTCCAAATAGTGAAGAACTACAAGTCCCAGCATAAACCTGTGAAATCTATGGGGTCACACCCTTAGATCTCAGGGATTCATGCTGGGTGTTGTAGTCCTTCAAATGGGGGGGTCACATCTTTAGATATTAGTAGTTCATGCTGGGACTTGTAGTCATGGGCGTCCGCTCCATAGGGCAAGGGAGGGCGCTTGCCCCCCCCTAGAAACTCTAGTTTCAGAGGGGAGATATACAGTACAGCCAGCCAGGGCAGGACTTAGGGTGGACTTAGGACCCTGGGCTTAATATTCAAAGGGGCCCCCTGGAGCAGAGAAGCGGGGGGGTGGGTTGTTGCCGCCGACCGATCCTAGTTGTTGTTGAGGGGGCTGGATCCGCCGACCTATCGAAGTTGTTGAGCGGGGGACAGCCGTTGGAGGAGAACCCGGAGAACCCGGAGGCAGGTTATCCAAAAGGGCTTGAACGAACCATCGGGGATCTGGTTACTGGAATCGACAGGTATATGTCAGCTGTCAACCGGTGACCCCTTTCATTACATTTACTGGGAGGATTCGCTCAATCTGAATTGTTCTCTTGAGTACTGAAGTTCTAAGCCTGTGGCAGAGGCCCGAGCCAGGTCTGTAATAGAGACCTGTTCCTTCCAGCAACTTAAAGGTGACATTCCGGCTGCCAGGCTTATAACAAGGGTCTGTCTGGGAGCACTTCACCCACTCTGGCGTGAGTGGCGACGAACTGTATCTACTACTACTGAGAGCAGGACTGCTCCGGTTCTTATCCAGGCCTGATACCGCACTGTTCTCTATTGCTTCATCAACCTTTCCTACAGTATCTTCTGTTGATGTTGGCCGTTGTTGGGCCCTGGAATAAAGCATTGGAAAATCCATTTGGTGACTGGACATTCGCTCACTCCTACTACTCACTGCTACTACCCCTAGACACACTACAAGGTAACTTAATACGCCGATCCCAAACAACAACCAGCGGCTCCTTCGGGGGTGAGCGCTACACGTGCGGGATATCGGCTGTTACCGTTGGCAACCAGAAAAGTGAGTACCGAATTTATTAAAGAGTGAAGAGTGTCCGTCATTCTGTGGAACACCCTCTGTCCGCAACATCTGTGAATTTCACTGCCCGTGCTGGATTGAGGCGCCCCATGACCACACCGGGGTTGTCCTCTGTGCCTACAGCGTCTGGAGTGTCTGTGACAGACACGGCATACGGTTGTCCACCAAGAGACAATTCGTGTTACTGTCCTCCGGCGGGACAGAGATGTTGGACCTGACCTGCCCCAAATGCCAGGAATTGACCGTTGGCATCCTGCCCTTCGCCCGATGCCAGAAGTGCCGGGCTTACTTGTTTATCGTTACACCATCCGTCAGCCCTCTGCGGGAATACCATGTGGACTGATCCTCTGGAATAGTCACAGCGGAGGTGGAGATCGAATGGTCGGAGTCCCTCTCCCCTGATGGGATAGAAGAACCTGGGGTCCTGGATGTGGATGTCGCTCCCCTCGCCCTGTCCACCAAAGCTTTGCTGTTGGCCACCTCGCCCTCCCGTTTGATGAAGGTAGGGAGGAGAGGGGAAGGTGACCGATGCTGTGTCCGATGCTGTGTCCCTATGTACACAGCAATGTACAATGATCGCGCGTCCCCATGTACCCGCAATCATTGCCGATCGCGGGTACATGGAGGACATCGCGGCTGCCAGGCAGCCAGGCACGTGCATCGGCATCTCGGGGACGTGCCGGGTGCGCGCGCGAGCCGCCGCCGGCGCGCTCCCCCCAGTGGGCCGATTTATAGAGCCCCCTTGAGGCCGTCTTTTGACTATGGCCCGGGGCTCAACTAGTTAAAATCAATAAAATAAAGTAAAATAAATAAGAAAAAAAAAAAAAACACCCAGTCCCTACGAGCTCGTGCGCAGAAGCGAAATACGTGAGCAGCGCCACCTATGAAAACGGTGTTCAAACCACACATGTGAGGTATCGCCGCGATCGTTGGAGCGAGAGCAATAATTCTAGCCCTAGACCTCCTCTGTAACTCACAACATGCAACCTGTAGCATTTTTTAAACGTCGCCTATGGAGATTTTTAAGGGTAAAAGTTTGTCGCCATTCCACGAGCGGGTGCAATTTTTAAGCGTGACATGTTGGGTATCAATTTACTCCCCGTAACATCATCTTTCA